>MU159685.1:0-23756 GCA_015888305.1 Antheraea pernyi
CTGGTTTTTTTCACAACATCAAATTCAACCTTTATGTAAGTAGTATGTTCGTATGTCCGCGATTATCTCAGAAAGTAGTGATCTGATTTGGATAGGGTTTTCAATGTTGGACGTTTATTTTTTCAGGGATGTTTATTACGCAAAACAATAAAATCTGATGAAGATTTTCGGAGACTTGTAATAAAACTCTTCAATAACTTACAAATTCTATTTGGGACTTCAAAATAAATATAATAATAGGTAATATTTGACAGTTGTAATTAGATCTTTTTTTTGTGTATGTTTTTTGCAGGTAGGTTATTTTTTTTTTTTTTACTAATAAAAAACCCTTTTATCTACTCACCATTGTGGTATCCAATCCCCGCGATGCTATATCCGTGCAAGAAATTACACCGACGTTTCCGCTCCTGTATAGTTCAAACTTGCCCATTTTTAATGGAACAGCCATCTTTCCATTAATATTTACACACTCAATATTGTTCTCATTGAGGAACATCGAAACAAAGTCGCAGGTAGACGTTTGGTTACTGAAAATCATCACTGGTCGTTTCTGATTCACATCGGCTCGCACAATTTTTAGCAGTTCAACTGGTTTTTGGGCTTTACCAAGACGTATAAACCTGAAAATATACAATTATTTAGAACTGTCACCTTACACATCTTGCTTTAAATTTTTAAAAATCTGTAAATCGCAGGAAACGCAGAGCTAATAAGTAATGGTGGACCTTATCCAACAAATAATAAAAAAATGATTGAACCATTATTCTGCTATTAATTAGCTCTTTAACATTATCATTATTGTCAATAACAGTTGTCAGCCGGGAAACAAGCAAGCATTATAAAAAAACAAATATGTGGTAAGTGACAATTGAGTTGCTCACACTTAAAGCCACAACAGGAATAAGAAATATAAATTATACCAACATATTATATAAATATCGAACAATATGATACAAAACAGCAAATTAATATTAACCAAAAAGTACAATAGCATGATATAACACAATACGTCATTATATAACCATTAATTTTAATCAATACCTCAGACTGCCACATTTTATGTCATAAAATCATTATATATTCTTACTTGTTTGGTACATGAGGCAGAAGTTTGTGAATGTTAGAAGTTGTGACTGTTTTTAAAGAATCGGGAGCCACAAATGCATTGACACTCTCTGGCAGTTCATGGGGCATTGTCGCGCTCACGAGAGTCAATTGACAGCCTTCTGGAGGTGTTTTGATGTCAGTTTTATATTGTATCTAGAAACAAACAAAATCCTAGAATAAATCATTATCCATCCCTACATGCATATATAATATATATATTCAATAACTAAGTGGATTAATAACAACCTATATCCAACTAAGTCGCACCTACTATGGGCATGGTAATAAATGCATCGCAGCTTATTCATAGTGTTTTTTTTTTACTATTTATTTATTTACAACTATGGTAAACACAACAGTCGACTATCAGAAAAAAGGATACAGTATGAGACTAGACTGAAGCCCAAACACATGTAAACAAAGCTTACACCAGTAAGGATATTGATAAATTATTTTATATAACATTACATATTAAACACTTGAAATTAAAAATGAAATAGGAACAAATGACAAAGTGTAAATAAATTAAATTATAAAAACTATAATTATACCCTGGGAAACAAAACAAAATTATAAATATAATTTCTAAAACTAATAGGTGTAGAATACTGAAACATAATTTACTGTAGGTATTTAAAGAAGTCCATGATATAAACTGAGCTTGATTGGCCTGTTGTATTTAAAATCTGTTTTTATTTTATCAATGAAATCAAGTAGCTCTGAGATTTACAATCTGGCATGACATTGCCACAATCAGGAAGAGAGCCATGTCACTATCTGTATAGATAACTTGATAATAGTCATCTGTAGTGACATCACTCAAAACTACTGGATAACTTTTGACAAAAAGTATAATGATAATTGCCTCAACAATACACATTATTAAACAAAGTCCTCTGCCACATTGTCTGTCTGTTCGTGATAAACTCAAAAACTACCAAACAGACTTTTATGTGGTTTTCATCAGTAGATAAAATGATTCTTGAGGAAGATTTAGGTATATAATTCATCAATATTTTTTTTATTATCAGAGTAGGATAACATTGCCGGGCCTTTTAGTTGAATATAAAGTTATTAGACTTTTAAAAAACTATGAATTTTGTGAGCACTGCCCATCTGTTGAGGTGTGTTTTCTTGCTATGGAGAAGTGAGGAAAAGTGCTTAAGTTTACCTTTGTATATTAAATATATTGTTAAGATGAACAATGCAGATGCTAGTCCAAAAATAAAATGTTACTTATTATATTACAAATTACTTACAGAGAACTTCTGCATCAAATGTGATACTTTCTCGAGAAAACTGTCATCTAACAACGTATCCGCCTCATCTAATACAACATGGTGTACATTATGAGTCTTATATATCCCAGTAGTTACGAGTTTACTGAACGCACCTAATGTTGTTACAAGGATGTCACAGTACTCCACTGGTGGGTTTAGCATCTTCTGTTTGGTTTTACCTCCAACGAGTGACATAACACTCAAGTCAAGATTCTGGGCTACTGTTTGAGCCACTTCTGCTATTTGTGATGCTGGAATTAGGAATAAATTTGATAAATCAATCACATAGTTACAGTAGATTAAAACAGATAAAAAATATCAAATTTGGCCACTAATCCTAAAAAAATAAAGACAATGGGTTTGAGAGACAAAAAGAAAAAATTGAGTTGAGCACATAATATCCAAAAAAAATAAACATCGCCTATATTTTGTAGCACATTCGGAAATAAAAAAGCTTCAATATTATTATGAATACATATTTATATTCCATGTTCTCAAGTATTCAACCAGAATAGTAAAGTATCTTCTACACATATATCAAGGTGTGAAGAGGCTTCCAGGTTAGCATAACAGTGGTGACTGATGATTAATTGTAGAGCCTTTAGTAATCACCATTATTTTTTGATTACATTGCATTGGTTTGCATTAATTAATTAATGCATAAATAAAAAACTTATAAAATTTCTATTGATGTAGAAGTATGTTTATAAAGCAGTGCTGCTTTGCTTGGCTGCTGCCCAACTTTTTTCAAAGCAAATGCACAATAAAAAATGTTTAGTGCCCACGCACATGATGAAAATTTTTAACAGTGCATATTTACATTGCATTTTTTTAGGTGGAATACGTCATGCAATTTAAGAAATTGTATTTTTAATTAGTATTTTGGAAATCTTGCAGCAGGCTCATTACATGTCAACTGTGGATGCAATTACTCCCTCTTGCTGGGATTGGCCACCATTGGTAGAAAGGAATGTATGTAAGCATGAATATTTCACTATGACCCGAGTTAATTGAGTAGTTATGATGGCTAGCCATTTTGATAGCCTTTCCAATCACCAACACCCTCATATGCACATGTACATAATTGCTGTTACCAAAACAATTCATAAAAAACATGAAAACTATGAATCTGGTGTACTTTCCACATGTCCTGACTTGCCCATAACAAATATTCTCATACCATACAATATAAACATTTTTTTACATAACAGACATGATAATCATTTTGGTACTTATATATTAACACCACAGTGCTCGCCGACTGCTGCCTCGGCTGCAGCCGTCTAGCGCTATATTTTTTCGCAAGCCTAACCAAACTGAGACTAAACTGTTTTCTTTTAACTTAAAAGTCATCAAGTTGCTAATATACAAAACACTCACAGACCACTGCCGCGGCTTTATTTTCCAAATCTAACCTATAATGATTTATTTCTCTTAATTTTCCCGTCTTGGTTCGGTTAAGTTAGGTTACACTTGTGAAATAAATAAAGCGCGAGCCGGCCGTGCCAGCGGTCAGCTAGCGTACCGCAGTGCTGTTAATAAGTACTATAATTTTTTCTTATTCAAATAAAATTCATTATATGACTTTAATAATTAATTCATATGAGTAACAAAGCTTACCCAACTCTCTGCTCGGTGTTATAACTACTGCTAATGGGCTATTAAATTCTTCATTCAAAAACGGCTTCCATTCCAAAATATGTTGAAAAATTGGCAACAAATAAGCCAACGTTTTACCACAACCCGTCTCCGCTGTTACTACAGTGTTATTCCCTTTCAATATTGAGGGTATAGCTTTTGTTTGAATGGCTGTTGGTAAGGTAAAACCCATCTCTAACATAACCTCGATTAACTTTGGATTCAAGCCAATTTCTTCAAAAGACTTCCTATGAACTTGTGTTCTATCCTTATTACTTGCATTTCCATGTATTATAAAATAATCATTCTTAGATTTAGGATGTAACCACCCGTCAGAGGCAAGTTTTATTCCTTCAAATTTGCTGTATGTCTGGCCTTCGTAGTGATTGAATTCTGGTCTTTTACAAGCTATTATAGGTAGCTTCTTTTTCGCTTGTTGCGCACTATAATACCTACAATAAGATAATTTGAATATTTGCCGTAATTTCGACATGATAAATAATAATTTCGCTTTAAAACCTAAAATATACTAGAACACCACAGACTGCTAAGAGATAGGAATGTGGATAAAATATCGATAAATTCAAATATCCTTATTTTAATGCTTAAATATCGATATAAATTACTAATAAGTTATTTAGTGGATATATCAATAGTTCGTTAATAAAATTTTAATATCGGCGGTTGATATTTTTTATTACACACATCATCATCTTTTTACTTCTTATCCCACCTAGGTTGAGTCGATACAACATGTTTTCCTTTTCCACTCTCCTCTGTCAGATATCATCTCAGAATTCACATGTAATTTTTCACACACTTTTATCCATACCTTTTCAGTCCCCTCTACTCTTATATCAGTCCATCTTCCTACTTAAAACTATTCTTAAAGTTATATGTCTTTCATCTCTCTTTATTACATGCCCGTATCATGCTAAATTATTACTCCTCAACTTCGCCGTTACTGGTGATATTTCAAACATTATATGATATATTCATTTTTATTCCAGGAATAAATTTGATAAATCAATCACATAGTTACAGTAGATTAAAACAGATAAAAAATATCAAATTTGGCCACTAATCCTAAAAAAATAAAGACAATGGGTTTGAGAGACAAAAAGAAAAAATTGAGTTGAGCACATAATATCCAAAAAAAATAAACATCGCCTATATTTTGTAGCACATTCGGAAATAAAAAAGCTTCAATATTATTATGAATACATATTTATATTCCATGTTCTCAAGTATTCAACCAGGATAGTAAAGTATCTTCTACACATATATCAAGGTGTGAAGAGGCTTCCAGGTTAGCATAACAGTGGTGACTGATGATTAATTGTAGAGCCTTTAGTAATCACCATTATTTTTTGATTACATTGCATTGGTTTGCATTAATTAATTAATGCATAAATAAAAAACTTATAAAATTTCTATTGAGGTAGAAGTATGTTTATAAAGCAGTGCTGCTTTGCTTGGCTGCTGCCCAACTTTTTTCAAAGCAAATGCACAATAAAAAATGTTTAGTGCCCACGCACATGATGAAAATTTTTAACAGTGCATATTTACTTTGCATTTTTTTAGGTGGAATACGTCATGCAATTTAAGAAATTGTATTTTTAATTAGTATTTTGGAAATCTTGCAGCAGGCTCATTACATGTCAACTGTGGATGCAATTACTCCCTCTTGCTGGGATTGGCCACCATTGGTAGAAAGGAATGTATGTAAGCATGAATATTTCACTATGACCCGAGTTAATTGAGTAGTTATGATGGCTAGCCATTTTGATAGCCTTTCCAATCACCAACACCCTCATATGCACATGTACATAATTGCTGTTACCAAAACAATTCATAAAAAACATGAAAACTATGAATCTGGTGTACTTTCCACATGTCCTGACTTGCCCATAACAAATATTCTCATACCATACAATATAAACATTTTTTTACATAACAGACATGATAATCATTTTGGTACTTATATATTAACACCACAGTGCTCGCCGACTGCTGCCTCGGCTGCAGCCGTCTAGCGCTATATTTTTTCGCAAGCCTAACCAAACTGAGACTAAACTGTTTTCTTTTAACTTAAAAGTCATCAAGTTGCTAATATACAAAACACTCACAGACCACTGCCGCGGCTTTATTTTCCAAATCTAACCTATAATGATTTATTTCTCTTAATTTTCCCGTCTTGGTTCGGTTAAGTTAGGTTACACTTGTGAAATAAATAAAGCGCGAGCCGGCCGTGCCAGCGGTCAGCTAGCGTACCGCAGTGCTGTTAATAAGTACTATAATTTTTTCTTATTCAAATAAAATTCATTATATGACTTTAATAATTAATTCATATGAGTAACAAAGCTTACCCAACTCTCTGCTCGGTGTTATAACTACTGCTAATGGGCTATTAAATTCTTCATTCAAAAACGGCTTCCATTCCAAAATATGTTGAAAAATTGGCAACAAATAAGCCAACGTTTTACCACAACCCGTCTCCGCTGTTACTACAGTGTTATTCCCTTTCAATATTGAGGGTATAGCTTTTGTTTGAATGGCTGTTGGTAAGGTAAAACCCATCTCTAACATAACCTCGATTAACTTTGGATTCAAGCCAATTTCTTCAAAAGACTTCCTATGAACTTGTGTTCTATCCTTATTACTTGCATTTCCATGTATTATAAAATAATCATTCTTAGATTTAGGATGTAACCACCCGTCAGAGGCAAGTTTTATTCCTTCAAATTTGCTGTATGTCTGGCCTTCGTAGTGATTGAATTCTGGTCTTTTACAAGCTATTATAGGTAGCTTCTTTTTCGCTTGTTGCGCACTATAATACCTACAATAAGATAATTTGAATATTTGCCGTAATTTCGACATGATAAATAATAATTTCGCTTTAAAACCTAAAATATACTAGAACACCACAGACTGCTAAGAGATAGGAATGTGGATAAAATATCGATAAATTCAAATATCCTTATTTTAATGCTTAAATATCGATATAAATTACTAATAAGTTATTTAGTGGATATATCAATAGTTCGTTAATAAAATTTTAATATCGGCGGTTGATATTTTTTATTACACACATCATCATCTTTTTACTTCTTATCCCACCTAGGTTGAGTCGATACAACATGTTTTCCTTTTCCACTCTCCTCTGTCAGATATCATCTCAGAATTCACATGTAATTTTTCACACACTTTTATCCATACCTTTTCAGTCCCCTCTACTCTTATATCAGTCCATCTTCCTACTTAAAACTATTCTTAAAGTTATATGTCTTTCATCTCTCTTTATTACATGCCCGTATCATGCTAAATTATTACTCCTCAACTTCGCCGTTACTGGTGATATTTCAAACATTATATGATATATTCATTTTTATTCCATCGACTCTAGTTACACCACACATCTTAACAATCGCTTGTCTTTCATGTAGTTTTCTCTAATCCGTTTCTTTCGTAACCCAGCATACAGATGCATACAACATGACTGGTATTATAGTAATAGTTTTATACAACTTCCCCTTGAGTTTCAAGGGCATTCATGGATCGCAAGATACCCGAAACAGCTTTCGCCATTTTCGGCATCCTGCAGTTATCCTATCCCTCACGTCATTGTCTCCGCTGCCGTCGTTTTGGATCAATGAGCCGAGGTACCGGAATTTGGACCAGGCTGGTAATAGTAATCTTAGTAGTGAAACAGCTAAACATATAAAGTAACGAGTATTTTTAAAACTTCTTACTGTAAAATATTCATCATCATCAGCCTTTCAGAGACCGACTGCAGGACCATAGTCCTATTCCCGAAGGAAGTTATTGGCATAATCACCACGTCAGCTCTCTTATAATCTCTCAGCAAACTCTGGGCAATCACAGTTGTATGTTTTTCCACGTATAGTTTTTTAGAACATTTATCAGGTTCAGGTTTCCTCACGATGTTTTCCTTCACCGTGAGATGATAGTGTTACCAATTGAAATTAGTAAATGTACGCGAATTTTGAAAAATTTGTTGGTACATGCTGGTGTTCGAACCTACGGACATCGAAAAGATATTCCACCGGTCAAAACCACTAGACCATCACGAATTAAAAAACTGGTCGACTGAAAAATATTGGTACACATAATTATCTTCTTTAGATAAAACAATAATGATGACGATTAAGATCATTATGATTCGTTATGATTATTATGATTGAACAACGTTTGTGCGAGTGGCCCTTGAAATGCATTAGTAGCATTAAAAAAAATTATGGTAAAAATTGTTTAACAAATATACTGCATTAAAAACTGTAAATCATTGTTAAGCCGAATTACAAGGGATTTTCTTTTCTAATATAGCCGATATATCGACATTATTTTCGATATATCGAACACCGATAATACGTAAAAAAAATATAAATACGATATATGAAAAATTTAATACTTTAAAAAATATATAAATATACACACAAAATATACACCAATTTACCAATACCAAATCAAATCAAAAACACTTTATCCAATTTAGGCCCTAAGAAGGCACTTATGAACGTCAAAACTACTACCGGTTCGGAAAACAACCCCAAGAAGAGCCGTCAAGAAACTCGATTTGGTTTATCTCTTTAACAAATATATATATATATAATATTTAGAATATATTAGGTACATGTCACAAACGTTTTTAATGGATGCACAGAGATTAGTAAATTCCAGACATCACCCTCCTTCACATATTGATCCACTCTATAATAGCTTTTGACGCCAAAACCCGCTTGACATGACGCTTAAATCCGCAATCCGGCAAATCGGTAATATCCTTTGGGACTTTACCAATTTTAGACTCCTATAATAATATTTTGACTTTGTTTCGTATTCAATTTTTGACTATATTGTGTATAAAATCTTGTGTAACTAATATTACTAAAAAGTGCGTGAAGATTGTTTGTCGGTGTGAATATTAGGCTGGTAACACTGGCTAATACAGACTACGAATCAAAATATTAACGTACAGATATAAAATAGAACACTTTTAATCATTAATGCCGCAGACTACGTGTACTTTAAGACCTATATGATCACATCCAAGATCTATGAAAAAACAACGCCAGTGTCTAAAAATATTATCTATAACTTACGAAAATTATCTATGAGACATGTATTTAATACCACATCCGCCCCATAGCATATTAAACACCGAGAGATCTGTTTTTATATTTGATAAATTCTATTTACTAAACTTTTCGTGGTTATTTCTATATGATGTTCTTCCACCTTCAGATAATATTAAATTCAAGTAATGATATATTCAAATTTAATAAACAGCGCGAAGAAATGCACAGACTAAAAAATAAGTCTCTTGCTAATAATTCTGTAGAGACACACAAACCTACTTCAAATGTGTACTACAACAATTGACATGAAAAAGCGAAAACGGTACTCTAAAAGTTCAAGATCAATCAAATTGAGAGCGTGACTAATAAAAACAATTTTTGTACATGCACTTTTTTGTATATCAGATAAATAAACCTGCTCGGCTAAGATTGAAAGAATTCGTAAACTAGCCGCCGAAAGCGTTTAAAAGTATACACATAAGGAATCGAATCTATTATCTACTTCTCTCTAACTTTTCGCAAGTAGCAATGTGGTAGCTACGCTTTCTCGTCACACTAAAATTCTAAAGTAATAGATGTTTTACCTATATTGCTTTGAAAATTTTTTTATCGTTTATTTGCTGGCTATGTAATTAAAATGTAACACGTTAAATCTAGAAACTGATGCTTGGTCAAAGGTTTTCAACTAACGGAAATGTAAATGACTATCATAATCTACTTAATAATGTATTTGACTAAACTCCACTTAACGGCTGGACAGATTTTGTTGAAATTTTTTGTGTGTGCAGGTGGATTCAAAAGTGGGTTAGAATCACAATTGGACTCGGCAGGTAGCGCTCCGGTCCGATTCTAAGATCTTTTTATATTATCAAGGCACAACGAATCGAATACTTTATTTATGTTTCTGTTGGTTATATATACCTCACGCTTCCTACGTGTATAATTTATATGAATCTATATTATAATATATATGTTAACATATATTTATATATCTACAAGCTGTTACAACGGTTGTTGTTATAAACTGCTGTCAATTATTCTGCTATTGGAGGGTGAACTTTGTATCGTATAGCAAATAGTGACAATGACGCGTTAACGAAATTACTTGCTTGTGACTTCGTGAGCAAAGCGAAATGCTATCCTTGTCACACCTATTAGATGTTGTATTATACTTGCTCTTTCGGTCGTTGCAATGACGCCGACTGGCAATTTTTATTATTGTTATTGATAATGAACAACAATTAATTAATCTATAGCCTTACTAATATTATAAATGAGAAGGTGAGTTTATTTGTTTGTTACGCTTGTACGCCGTAGCTACCCAGCCGATCATCATGAATTTTCAAAAATATGTTGTCAGGGGTATAGAAAGTGGCGTCAGGTACCGTTCATGAAAGAACTGCTAAGTGCACTAACACGGGCGAAGTTGCGAGATTCGCTAGTTTCATCACATCTAAACATTAAAACCCGCTTGACATGGTTCTTGAACTCACTATCCGGCAAATCGGTAATATGCTTTGGTACTTTGTTATAAAACTTAACACTATTACCTAAAAAAGCTATCTAACTACCGACAAGGCGAAAATCTGTCGATGTGGCTATAGGTGTGTTCCGGGTATTGCAATTGAGAACCAGTCATCTGGGTTTAACGTATTTACCATCTTAGACCAATGTACCTTCATATGAGATTGTGATAAACCCAAAATACGATAAATTATAAAAATAAAAAAAAATAATCGTCGTGTTATGTTCTCGAACGTCGTCATTGTTCTATATACTCCTGATAAGAGCCATAATCTATCCAATTAATTAAAATAGTATTATGTATGTTATTTTTGAATGTATATATATTATGTATATTTTTCCTGGTACCAAATTAGGACAGTATCTGACGTGGAAACAATATTTGTTATTTTTTGGCATAGGTAAGTTAACTAAAAACGTGTTAACCCTATAAACTTCAAATTAATATAAGATTTAGATATTATTCTGGAGTTCTATTTAGTCCTTTAGTTAAGGTAAAAGGTAAAGTAATCTTGGTGGTAAATCTAGAATTATTTAACCGTTATTTTTACTATATAACTTTGTTTAGAGAAGTTTTGAAACTGTCAGAGTATTTAGATTTTGATATTATTTTTTGTTAAGATATTAAAACCAAAAACATTGTAGTTTGTTTTAGTAAGGTTAGTACCAACTGCACTATTATACTATAGAAAGGATTTTTAAGAAATATGTTATAGTAATTAAAAACAAGCAGAGCTAGTAATATAAGTTAGTGAAGAGTTTATTGCACTTAGTTAAATAGTTTCTAATTAAAACGAAAGTGAACATTAAAATTAGGGAAGAATAAAAAATGACATGACTTGCATTATTTTAAGTACATCTAAAATATATGAATATTCTTAAAAAAATAGTACGAAGTTATTTTAGTAACATATAAATTAGAATATGTTTCAATATATCTATGCTTTATTCTCTATTATCCGACATTACTACACAATCTATACATATAATATAATTATTTTTCTAAAAAAAAAAATCTATTAAACTATAATAATTATTTTATTGTTTTTTAATAATCGTTTTTATCACTTGTCTATATAATCCCATATATCCTAAAATGAACTTAGTGAAATAACTTACATTTATTTTTAAATTTAAAATAGGTTTAATCCTTAATTATAACAAAAAACATTTCACTTATTCAAATTCCCTTGCTTTTAGTTTACTATTCGCTATAAATTTCGCACACAATACTACAAGTATTTTAATCCCTATATTTCAAATCAGAATGATAACATTTAACCTTTAAAACTGTAACTATTAATTACAAAAAAAAACACAACTCACGAAAATTAAATAACACTGAACATAAAAAAATACTCACGGTATCACTAAACTGGATAAAAAAATGGTCACAATAAATTGGTTACAATATTATATATTAATAATACTTTAAGAATTTGAGTAAAAATTAATGTGACAATGTTGAATATGACGAATTGACAATACGTGCTATCGTAAGCACGACAATATTTGCAATGTGTAGAGACGAACGAATTCGAATATAATAAACGTAACTATCGTAGTTCATGTTAAACCGATGTTTACAAGAGTGTCTTACGTTCGATAGGATCTCGTAATATATACGATCATATATCTTTATTATATATGTACATAAATCTTTATATATATATAATACTTCTACCCGTGTGTATGTGACTGAATTCCTCCTAAATAGCTGAACCGATTTCGATGGAATTTTTTGTATGTGTTCAGGTGGATTCAAGAATAGATTAGAACAATTGGAGTCGGTAGGTGGTGATATATATAATACTTCTACCCGTGTGTATGTGACTGAATTCCTCCTAAATAGCTGAACCGATTTCGATGGAATTTTTTGTATGTGTTCAGGTGGATTCAAGAATAGATTAGAACAATTGGAGTCGGTAGGTGGTGCTCCAGTCGGATTGTAGGATTTTTTTAATTATCAAAGCAGGACAACGTCCGCCGGGCCCGCTAGTATTATACAATTCATATTCATTTATATATTCATATAAAGTTCATGAGTTGATTAACCACATATGTTAATTTGTGATCTAATAACTGTGTAACTGTAATAACTGTGATAAGTAACGGTGCTTGCATTGTTGCGTTTCGTTCGGTCAGTGAGAGCGCCAGATGCCCACCTCCCTTCCCCTCTCCTCTCCCTCTCACTCCCTTTCCCCCAAACACAGGCTGGCAACACACTTTCGATTCCCCCGGTGTTGTTGCTGTCTATGGACGGTGGTGATCACTTAACATCAGGTGACCCACAAGTTCGTTTGCCAGTTATGACATAAAAAAATCTAAGATAGTATAGATAAATTAGTTCAGTAGCTACCTTGTTGCCCTCCATTTGTCAACTAATTTCCTTTTTTGATCGGTCAGTGTAAGTAATAAAAATATTAGGAATACATTTTTCATATGATCAACGAATCGAAACCTTATGTTTCTGTCGGTTATGCCAGGTGAGTGTTCGGACACACGCAGTATTCTAGGATTGGACACTTCATGGTCATATAATATAAACTAATAATATTAAAAAAAATTAATCTGTTTTGAATTTCTAAATTAATTACAGCGAGAATTATTTAAATTTTAATTTATGAATTAAAATTATTAACAAATAATAGTCCAATTATCACATCTGTTGGCTTTTTTTTTCGAACTGACTACGCTATTGACCTAGCAAGGTCTTAACAGCTTCACCGGACTACACATCTGTTGGCACTCCGAACAACTTGGTCTATAATTATTAATATCACAAGTTTCGCCTGTTTTATCTTTAATTTTTTCTCCGACTCCCCTACAACCTCACAAAATTTACCTCTTTATAATATTATTATAGATCATATCATTAGTTAATAGCTTCTGCCTGCGACTTCTTACGCGTGGAATAGTTATTTTGGGTTAAGACGCAGCGGAAGCTCTCAAAAGAAAAAAATACCACGATTTAAAAACATTTTTCATTGTTGCTCCGCTCCTATTAGTCTTAGCATGATGATATGTAGCCTATGACACTCACAAATAACGTGGCTTTGTATTGGTAAAATAATTCTCAAAATCGGTTTAGTAGTTCCTGAGATTACCCCCTACTACTTCACAACGTCACGAACTTTACCTCTTTATAATATTATTATAGATCATATCATTAGTTAATAGCTTCTGCCTGCGACTTCTTACGCGTGGAATAGTTATTTTGGGTTAAGACGCAGCGGAAGCTCTCAAAAGAAAAAAATACCACGATTTAAAAACATTTTTCATTGTTGCTCCGCTCCTATTAGTCTTAGCATGATGATATGTAGCCTATGACACTCACAAATAACGTGGCTTTGTATTGGTAAAATAATTCTCAAAATCGGTTTAGTAGTTCCTGAGATTACCCCCTACTACTTCACAACGTCACGAACTTTACCTCTTTATAATATTATTATAGATCATATCATTAGTTAATAGCTTCTGCCTGCGACTTCTTACGCGTGGAATAGTTATTTTGGGTTAAGACGCAGCGGAAGCTCTCAAAAGAAAAAAATACCACGATTTAAAAACATTTTTCATTGTTGCTCCGCTCCTATTAGTCTTAGCATGATGATATGTAGCCTATGACACTCACAAATAACGTGGCTTTGTATTGGTAAAATAATTCTCAAAATCGGTTTAGTAGTTCCTGAGATTACCCCCTACTACTTCACAACGTCACGAACTTTACCTCTTTATAATATTATTTTAAGACTATTTGCGTATCAAAATACAATTGAAACCGGTTATAACCGATTTGGTGCAGACGAAGTTGCACGGGTCAGCTAGTATTATATAAAAAGACAATATAATTCAAACTTCATACAAAGAAAAGTATTGCGGGCGAAGCCACGGTCAAAAGCTAGTATAAACTAAAATTGCTTGATTTTTTTAATAAGATCAGCTATCTGCCAGTTAAAATTTCGTGAAGATCGGTCAAACCGTTTTGGAGATAGTGTTGCGGGTGAAGCCACAGTTAACAGCTAGTCTAAATTAGAGTAGCTTAAGTAACCCGCTGTAATTTCAGCTGTCTGGCAGTGAAATTCCTGTCAAAATCAGTTCAGCCGTTTCGGAAATTACCCGGAACAAACAAACAGACATTTAAAAATTGCATTTTTGTTATCAGTGGCGTGTATGCTTTCGTACCCAATCAGTAAAAGTACATTATTTTGATATTACATACAACACTTCATTTTATTATATGTACTAGCGGGCCTGGCAGACGTTGTCCCGCCCTGATTATAATAAAATCCTGGACAAATTATATACCAAAACGTTCCTCGTGAATCACTTTATCCACTGGTGAAAACCGCATAAAGATCCGTTCAGTAGTTTTTGAGTTTATCGCGAACAGACAGACAGACAGACGCGGTAGGGGACTTTGTTTTATACTATGTAATGATAGATAATATTTATCATGACAGCTGACATGTGTAACTACGCGTCGTTAGTCTGACGCAAGCCACGCAATGCGCATACTCTTTACGGTGACGATGACGTAGCTTGTCATGACGCCAAATTATAAATCTATCCCCTGCCACAAATGTCACTCAACGCGCCTAAAGAAGTTTTCACTTCAACAAATACTAATAAACAACCACGAAAACCTAAGCTAAAGTTTGTTCCAAGACTCTCAAAAGTATAGCTACAAACGTGTAAATAAAATAATAAACGTAAGTGCAATGACCGGTACCAAAATCTACAAGGGGCGAGCCGGAGTTAATAAATTTCGATAGTAAAACGGGTAGTAAACCCTTTTGTTTTGTTCCTGACTTTCCCTTTCAAATGGAAATGAAATCACCCGATTTTTTTTTCTCGAACTGACTACGCTATTGGCCTAGGAAGCCCCTACAGCTTCATCGGACTAGAAATCACCCGACGATCATTGACACTGTGCTTTAAGATAGACGCGTAGAGGATTGTATATAATTTTTGTATTTTTCTAGATAACTAAGTCAAATATTAAGCACCTATTTTTTTAAAATTGATTTAGAACAAGAATCGAGTGCTGGTTGTCCTCCAAAAATATTGCTAAAACAGTCACCTGTTATATATATACCTCAAACAGTCACCTGGTATATATATACCTCACGCTTTCTACGTGTATAATTTATAGAAATAATGCAAAAAATGGTGAATAGATTTCAAATAGTCTGCTGTAGTGCGCGTATCGTAAAAAAACTAATGGATAGATTACAGATAAAGTCTGCCGTAATGCGCGTATCACGCATAAATCACTGGAAATATATCAGATAAAGTCTGCTTTTGTGTGCGCATCACGCAAAAACTACTGGATAGGTTACAATCAATTTTTTTTTTTTTACTTATTATTCTACTAGTTGTTATCTAAGATTATAAAGTTATTCAATTTTTTACATACTACGTGGAGAGAGGAAGTAAATGATTTAAATTGTTTACCAAGCAATCTTGTAAGCAAAGTACATTTTTGTTTTTAAATCTTTTATGTTTTTTCTCTGTATATAAAACTAGCCGACCCGTGCCCACTTCGTTGGGCAGTAATAGGCATTTTCAAGCTACAACTTTTCTTTAGAACATCTCATAATTAAGGCAGCGTTCGTAAGAAACGTTTTCGTTCGACAATTTTTCTCCGACTGCCCAGATATTACATTCTACAACCTCACAAACTTTACCTCTTTATAATAATGATAATATAATTAGTTAATAGCTTCTGCCCGCGACTTTCGCACGCGTGGTATAGTTATTTTGGGCTAAGACACAGCGGAAGCTCTCAAAAGAAAAAATACTCCGATTTTAAAGCATTGTTCACCTGTGCTCCGCTCCTATTGGTCTTAGCGTGATGATATATATAACCATTCTCGATTAATGAGCTATATAACACTGAAAGAATTATTCAAATCGGACCAGTAGTTCCTGAGATTACCCCTTACAACGCCACAACATCACAAACTTTACCTCTTTATAATATTAGTATAGAAGTATTGCTCAAAATTGTGAATATCTGATAGTCTAAAATATTTGCACAATATTCAATCCATTTTTACAATAAATATCACAATAAAAAAAAATGACGGTGAGTTCACACGCGGTAGAAGTAAATCTTAGTTACTGGTTAATTGTTAAGAGAATGAGATGAATATACCATGGAGGTGGTAAACATTCGTTTTTTTATACCATTGGTGGCAAACGAATATGCGGACACCTGATAGTAAGTGATCACCGCCGCCCATGGTCACCCGCGAAACGAGACAGATGCGTTGCCGCCCCTTGAGAAAGGAGTTTTCGGCATTATTTTGTAATATACATTAACAATGTTAAAAATACACAAAGAAAATGATGTGCTATAGATCTGAACGTTTCTCTCTCTCTCCCCCTCCGTTTGTATATATTTCGAGTAAATTAGGAATACACTATCTCATTCTCTCACAGCTAAACCCTAATATACATATATAGCTATCTCTTTTTCGTTTCGTAAAATTCAATTCACACCGTTCCAAAAGAAGTTTTTCTTCAAAAATAAAACAAAAATACAGATAATAGCATATGTTTTTGAATACAACAATATTATAGTCGGATTTCCACAACTAGGGCGATCACTAGTAATAATAAACGGACTGATCAAGGAATATATAATCTAGGGAATGTTAATTAGCGTATAAACTAGCGACGATAGACGATAAAACATTTTTCTACGATTTTCCTTTAGTCCCAACAAATTGGCACGTGCTTAGTGATATAAAAACATTATTTCCTCCCCAAGAGGTCATTCAAGTATTATGAGTATAAGATGGGGGGTCTGGGTTGTAATTACGTCAGCAATATATATTTATTTAACAAGAACAGATTTAAAAATACTTATATGACTGTTTAATGTGAGCATGATGGAGAGGGGGTAAGAGTATGTTGTGGCCTCCTTCTGGGAGAAAGTCGTTTCGTAGAAGAAGGCGACGGAGAGGTCCCGCGAAAATTTAATATATGTATATACATATAGGTAGATAGAACTAAAAAATTAAAATTACTTCAACCGTGTGGCCTAAAGCACAATCGTTTTTTTATATACATTGATTACGTTCTTTTTTTTGTTTCGAACTGACTACTCTATTGACCTAGCAAGCAAGGTCTTAACAGCTTCATCGGACTACTCAGTAAATCATTTTTATTCGACTATTATAATTTATGATAATGAGTGACGCGTTACGAGTAAAAAATAAGGTATAATTTATATATTTTTTGTTGTTACCACGATACTTATCACTCTGTGAGCATTGTTTGTAGTGAACGGTTAGCGAAAATATCCAACAATGACTTAGATGGTGAGTGATTAAAAATATCAAGGCGTGAACGAAGTTTCCGCCCTAAAACCAACTCAGTAGGTGATAAACCTCTTGTACTATGTATGTACTTCAGTATAAGAATTCATTCTTATAGTCAAATAAATATTTCAATAAGGTAATATCAACACTCTTTGAGCTGGATTGGACTCCATATTTAATGATTTTAACAAAACTTTCTGTCTGCCTATTTGTCGACGGGTGACAAGCAGATAACATCACGTGATCAATCTATCTATAGGTACATAATACATATAATAAGAACTTAAATCTAACATGTCTCTACTTTTTCAATTTAATTAAATACATTTCAATCTTTTGTAGAAATGTTTGTCTGTCTGTCTGTTTGTATGAACACGAATCACTGCTAAAATACTGCGTTCACGATAAAACCTCATAAATCTTATCTTCGGGAGTAACTTAGTGTTTGTTTCATTAAAATCGGCCAACTCTATCATAAGTTATTGTAACTTTAATGGCGGCTCGAGTTAAGTACGAGAAAAGAGTAGTAATCTTTAACTAATTCGGTTGAACGCGCTAATCTCAGGACCTACTGGTCCGATTTATTCCTACCATTCCTACAGTGTTATATAGTTAATTTACCGAGGAAAGTTATTGGATAAATATAATTACGCTACGGTCTGTGACAACGGAGCACCAATTAAGAATGCTTCAAAATTGTTTTTTTTATTTTTATTTGAGAGCTTCCGCTGTGTGTTCGCGTTAGTCCAAAGTAACTATTCCACACGGACGAAGTCTTTTACCGACCCTCCCGATGAAATAACGGCAGTGAACGATCAGTACCAGCCTGTCTCTCCAAACAGAGCGTGCTCACGCCCACGCCCGCGTAACCACAGATCACGTCGCCGTGGTCTAGGGATAAATTTCACTCCCGCACACCAGATTAGGCCCCCTCGGCAGCTGCTCAAGCCTAGGTCCGTTTCCTCGGCGTGGAGCCCTTGAGTACGCTGCTCGCGCGATACAGTGACACAAAATCTTACATCACTGCGACAACATTACACATATCACCTCCACACACGTGCACGCATACACGCTTACACATGCAAGTGGAAGGGTTTTATCTTTTTTCCCTTATCAAACTGAAATAGTTTAGAATATTATCCGATACGAAATATATATAAAAGTTATTGAAGTATGTATGCTTGGTACACATATACTAGTATGTTTCAACAACTCATATATGTATGAATATTTAGCTTAGGTTAGCTCACATAGGTCGCGAAATGCATGTATCAGGCAACAGCGAAAGTCTAGGTGTGCCGCGCACCCTTGAGCTAGTTGTCAAAATAAAATCGGCTGAGTGCCTTAAGCGCTCGCCTTAGTAGTCCGGTGAAGCTCTTAAGACTTTGCTAGGTCAATAGCGTAGTCAGTTCGAAAAAAACGGACGAAGTCGAGGGATGAAGCTAGTAAGTAATACAATACATTTCAATCATTTTTCGAAATGTCCGTCTGTTTCTTTGTATAAACACACATCACCGCTAAAGTACTGCGTTCACGATAAACCCTCACCAAGATAATTATAGAGCATATCCTCGAGTTAGATATAGTCGTGGTTTTATTAAAATCGGTTCACTCTACTACTGTTCACTACAAGTGTTCGGAGTTACACAACCGAACTGCTCTTTAGGTATTCTGTACGATTTGTGCACTGCGTGCACTTTTGCATTTTATTATTAAAACAATATATTTGTATTAGTTTAGTTCGCAATCAACCACGAGCGACTCAACACCGCTGTTCGCTATTTACCATTAGTGGCTGATTATTAATAACCATTTACCAAATAAACATTTACCAAATAAAAATATCTCTTTCTTCAACAAGTTATTGTAATTTTAATGACAACGCGACTTAAGTACGAGAGAAATGTAAATAAGTAAAGCGACTTAACGATTTTATTAGTCACTGTTTTTTACATTAGATTCCACGCGGACGGAGTCGCGGACACAGCTAGTGTGTATAATAAAACAAAATTAATAACTCCTTGGTCTTCCACTGTCTGCGCACGCGTCCCTTTGACTCGCCCGAGTTTACTGAGTGACTGCGACAACTCTCACTGCGTTACGTTCGTCCGAGGTAAATAGTTCTGCCTTTATATACATTGTAATTCAAAATAATATATCCAATGTGGTTGTAAAATGTTTTTAATAATAGTGACATAATTTGTAGTGCCGCCTGAAAAACATGATTGTCGAGTTAAGGTGGCAGAGGTCTGTATAATCCCACAATTTTCAACCTAATAATATATATTTTCTAGATTATTTCTTTGGAACGTGTGTTTTTTTGTTATGTTTGGTGAATAAATATATTATTATATACACGATTTTAAGCGGCAGTGTTTCGATTATTGTGTCTCTAATCACATTGACGACATATACAAATGTATACAGCGGGTGTATCGTTTTTTAAAAACCTTACCTAATACCTATGACGTTGTTTACTGTTTACTAGCAGTACTTCGTCCGCAGAACAAAGAAACAGACTCACTTTCTTCTTTATTTAATTACTTAGAAAAGTGGATAATGCAACAGTCAAGAGTCGGATGAATAATATAATATCAATAATAAGGAGTATACCATACTGAAAACCTACTTTGTCTTGGATCGTAACGGGGGGCGGTGGGCGGGGCTTCTTGCCCGAGACTGCGGAACCCGCGGCCACGGGCGAGTCGGGTCTAGAGGGCGCTGGTGTCGCCTTTGGCACTTTCGCGCCATCGACGTTTGGTTCGTCCGAGGTAAATAGTTCTGCCTTTATATACATTGTAATTCAAAATAATATATCCAATGTGGTTGTAAAATGTTTTTAATAATAGTGACATAATTTGTAGTGCCGCCTGAAAAACATGATTGTCGAGTTAAGGTGGCAGAGGTCTGTATAATCCCACAATTTTCAACCTAATAATATATATTTTCTAGATTATTTCTTTGGAACGTGTGTTTTGTTATGTTTGGTGAATAAATATATTATTATATACACGATTTTAAGGGGCAGTGTTTCGATTATTGTGTCTCTAATCACATTGACGACATATACAAATGTATACAGCGGGTGTATCGTTTTTTAAAAACCTTACCTAATACCTATGACGTTGTTTACTGTTTACTAGCAGTACTTCGTCCGCAGAACAAAGAAACAGACTCACTTTCTTCTTTATTTAATTACTTAGAAAAGTGGATAATGCAACAGTCAAGAGTCGGATGAATAATATAATATCAATAATAAGGAGTATACCATACTGAAAACCTACGCTTTACCACATCGATACAATTTACACTATTAATAATACTAAGAAATTAAATTATGTAACATTAAATATTGATAAACATTTGGATGACTAGCATGGAACTTCATTGCTAAAGGCAGTTTGAAGGCGAGCGATAATCCACTGATGCGTTACTACACTTGAAATCGTAATAAATAATACTACGAATATCTTCACGAGTTAAATGTACGATGACGTAAACTTGCAAGGTTTGATATAGTGCCAAAATGCAAACACAAGTCACAAGAATATAAAACAAACAGCATTTTATAGCCAAAGAAATCTATTCTCATACGTTGTGAACAGTTTTTAATTATTTCCTTTTGTGAGTGGACAGTTCCGGGAATCTTTAGCACGGCCTATGTATATCAAGGTGCCGTTATTTAGCAAGTTGCCTTTTTTAACTTGGGTATCGTTCAAAGGGGCCGTTCAAATATTACGTAGGCAGGATTTTTGTAATTTCTGATTACACGCCACGCCGAAGCTATTACTGGTTTCAGCATGAATGGGTCGGCTCGCCAGAGGTAGTACCACCCGACCCACAGAAACATCAACGTGAAGTGATAGTGCTTGCATTGTTGCGTTTCGTTCGGACAGTGAGAGCGCCGGAGGCCCACCTCAGCTTCCCCTCCATCCCCCTCCCCTCAAACACAGGCAGACAACGCACTTGCGACTCCCCTGGTGTTGCTAGTGTCTATGGACGGCGGTGATCACTTAACATCAGGTTCCTGTTCGTTTGCCTCCTATGATATAAAAAAAAATCACCTGATCAGCAGAAGTAAGCCATTCTTTTTTTTTTTTTCTAACTGACTACGCTATTGACCAAGCGAGGTCTTAACAGCTTCACCGGACTATTAAGGCGAGCAGTAAGCAATTCTCTTACCCCTCTCTCATACTTACGTAAACATTTATATAGGTATCGTTTATTCTGTTATGGTTTCCTCATTGATTCATGGGCAGCAAGTAACAAGTCTAGAAATAAGGAGTTTGTAGTCTATAGAGGATATTTTTATTTTTTTTATTCATTTGTTTGAAAGAAATCTTCAGTAATGTATGTATAAATTCAGCTACTATCGCAAAAAACAAATTACACTTAAGTGTATGACTGAGTGTGTATATATACGTAATAATCAATATGCGTATGTTGTAGGAATCTGCGTTTGAAGTATATATATCTTCTTCTATATAAAAATAAAAATGTAAATCTAGTGTCTGTAGTTTTTCGATTTTCGAGAAAAAAATTTGTTATTTGTCCAGGAATAAGTAATAAAATACATTTTAATCATTTTTAGAAATGTCTGTCTTTTTGTCTAAATCATCAAGCAAAAATCATAAAGCATATCCTCGAGAATAACTTAGTCTTGGTTTCATTAAAATCTGTCCATTCTATCAAAACTTAATGTAATTTGAATTACGACTTGAGTTAATTATGAGAGGAGAGTAGTAGTAATCTATAGTAATACTAGCGGGCCCGGCAGACGTTGTCCCGCCCTGATTAAAAATAAATCCTTGACAAATTATATACCATTCCCATGAATCACTTTATCCACAGGTGAAAACTGCATGAAAATCCATCCAGTAGTTTTTGAGTTTATCGCGAACAGACAGACAGACGCGGTAGGAGGCTTTACTTTATACTATGTAATGATTACAAAGCTGGAGGGTTTCTTTGTTTGCTTGAACGCGCTAATCTCAGGAACTACTGGTCCAATTTGAAAAATTATTTCAGTGTTGGATAGCTCATTTATCGAGGACGGCTATAGATATATAGCATCACGCTAAGACCAATAGGAGCGGAGCACCAATGAAGAATATTTCAAAATCTTTTTTATTAAACTTTAGGCCAAAGCAACAATTACACGCGGACGAAATCACGGGCAGAAGCTAGTGGTTAATAATACTTTTCATGACCATCCCTTTAAAGTTTCATAAACTCATGAAAATTATCTATATCTGATATTTTTTCATTGTATAAGTGATGTACAGGTTTCATTGTACAGGAGTGAGTGCACCTTTTTTTTTTTATTAACGTGGGGAAATTTATTTATAGTGGTTCGCTACTAGGGCAATGGTAGCGTAGTGGATGAGAATGTGTGCCTCACATATCAGATCTACACATCCAGATCCCATCCCTTAAGTCCCAAGTCAAAAAAGGGAACTTGGTAAATAATAGACACTCTAATGTATATATAGGTTTTAGTTAGCCTTTCCCAATTCACTCTAATCCTAAGTAGTCCTAGCTATAGACTATATATTTTATTATCACGCTGAGACCAATGGGAGCGGAGCACGGACTAAAACCCCACGGTGTACCGACAGACCGTTTTGTGGGGGCGGCAAGGGATCGCTCAAGCTAATCAACCTTGTAGAGCCGCCCCCACGGTCCGCCCGGCGGAAGGTGGCCGCCGGGCTCCTACCTATAGAGGGACAGACCGGGTACACACCGGCTGCCCCCCCTCGTCCGCCGGACCTGTGCAATGA
>MU159685.1:23794-117806 GCA_015888305.1 Antheraea pernyi
AGCCCCGCCTCCTCCTGCCGGTCCTCGGTTGGCGGAGACGGCCACTTAGCGAGTCTGCCTCGCGGGCCCTCTCCGCCTCCTCCTTCTGCGGGAGCAACAATGTTTTAAAATCGGGGATTAGTAACTCAACCGATTATCATTAAATTTTATACACACGTCATCAGGAGTACAGAAGAGAACATAGGGTACAACAAATCCAGAAAAAAATACTATTTACGAGGTATAGATCAAATCTACATTATGTCATGGTAGAGCATTGCTAAAGGTATTACTATTTTCAGCATTGGACGGGTCGGCTCGCCCGGGGTAGTACCACCCTCTCACAGAAAACCGACGTGAAGTAACAGTGCTGGCATTGTTACGTTTCGTTCGGTCAGTGAGAGCGCTGGAGGACCACCGCCCCTCTCCTCAATCCTCCTCCTCTCCTCAACCTTCCCCTCTCCCCCTTTCCCCCAAACACAGAATGGCAACGCACTTGCGACTCCCCTGGTGTTGCTAGTGTCTATGGAGGGCGGTAATCACTTAACATCAATTGACCCGTCTGTTCGTTTGCCTCCTACGATATTGATATAAAAAAAGCGAATGAAACCGCAAGTAAAAGATAGATTATTAAGTAAAGAATTATTTTTTTAGTATGGTTTTTAGTAAGAATTATCCGATGATCACTGACAATTAAACAGCAATAAAAAATACACATGTTCGTATTGAAGTTTATTCATGTCTCTTCCAGATGTTACTGCAGGCTATATCGTTGTTGGAAGTAAAGTTACTAATACCACTTGTGGGAGTCCTACAGTACTTACTGATCACTCTCAGCTCATGGCATCTAGCATTCTACGGGGCACCACAATACCCGCAACATGCTATCGTTCACGGTAAGTTATTTTAGGGAAACGCCATAAATAATGTTTAAATATTGATTTACTACGAAGAACATTTCAGAGAATAATTTTACAAGAGAGTAAAAATACATACGATGGCCCCATAATACAACAAACACAATAAACAATTGACTCTAAAATTCGTTTGTTATAATATGACTAATTTGTTTTTCATCTACATGTTTATAATATAATAGCTGTGCCCGCGTGGAATCTAATGTAAAAAAACAATCATCTGAATGTATAAAGTCCATTTACTTATCTAATTTTCTCACGTACTTAAGTTGCATCGTCATTAAAATTACAATAACTTTTGATAGAGTGAACCGAGGCTATATCTTACTCGAGGAAATGCTTTATGATTTAGGTCTTATCGTCAACACAGTACTTTAGCAGCAATGCTTGTTCAAACAATTTACACATATCACCTCCACACACGTGCACGCATACACGCTTACACATGCAGGTGGAAGGGTTTTATTTTTTCCCCTTATCAAACCGAAATAGTTTAGAATGTTATCCGATACGAAATATATATAAGGGTTGTTGAGGTATGTATGCTTGGTACACATATATGTTTCAACAATTCATATATGTATGAATAGTTAGCTTAGCTTAGATTAGCTCAGATAGGTCGCGAATTGCATGTATCAGGCAACAGCCAAAGCCGAGGTGTGCCGCGCACCCTTGAGCTAGTTGTCAAAGTAAAATAGGCTGAGTGCCTTAGTAGTCCGCTGAAGCTGTTAAGACCTTGATTGGTCAATAGCGTAGTCAGTTCGAAAAAAAAAACTTGTTCAAACAAACAGACCTTATTTTATTATGTATAGAATACAACTTGAACATTGTGTAAATGTAATCTGGTAAATGGGTAATAAAATAGTAAAATACAACATAAATGTCATTTGTGTAAAAGGGTAATAAAATAGTAAAATACAACATAAATGTCATTTGTGTAAAAGGGTAATAAAATAGTAAAATACAACATAAATGTAATGTGTGTAAATGGGTAATAAAATAGTAAAATACAACATCATACTTATGTAATTATTACCTCATGTGTGTTACTTTGTGTTTACTCCGAATGAATAGTTTTTTAAATGAAATAACTGAGAATTGATTGGTTCCTTGTGCTGAGTAGATATCAAAATACTAAAGCTTGATGGAATCACTTTTTTGATTGACCAATTTTACTTTTCTTACATCCACTCACAGCACAATCAATTAAATAATTAACCAAACTCACGTTTTTTTCTAAAACTATTAATTCGTGGTTAAACTCAGCCGCAACGCAATTTTTTTATAATTACATCTAATCTTCACATTTTTTGTTGAGTTTTCGGAATATGATAAAATTGTAGCTACAGAAGGTCCACCGGAACCAGCTAAATATTGAAAGTAGGCTGTCAGAAAAAAAGTGTGGGAACATCTGCTCTATATTATAATAACAACAATATATATAACTTATAGTTAGTAACTTTTTTTCAAATAGTTATATTGTATAACACACAACGCGACATTAACATTAGAAAGACAGTATTGATTATACGGTATGCATAATTGTAAAGAGATAATATTTTACAATGTTCTCTGGTAGATATTGTCCTTCTAATCTCGTGCGTCTATCTGTCAACGTGACGCACCATCTTCAAATAAACAAAATAATATGTGTATAGTTTTTTTATGTATTAGAAAATACAATCGTGCTTATATCAAGAGTATGAATCTACAGGTTATGCTCTGATTTTAAATCGCTGTCGTATGTCGTTAGAATAGTAGGCTAAGGCTACATACGCACTATGCGGCTAGCCGCAATGCGGTCAGCCGTGCGGCTGAACGCAGGATACGGTTACGCTTGCGGCTAGCCGGATGGCGGCTAGCCGCAGCCGCAACCGGAACATGAACCGTCGTGGTTTGCGGTTGAATCGACTCTATTCCAAGATAGACTTCGAAGGCGTCACAGCTATTTATTATATTTACTCGCGTTATATAAAGAAAACGAAACAAACAAAAAGGTACTGGGTGCATCCTTATTTGCAAACACGCGATGAGAGCAAGTAGATAGTATACAGTAAAAAGGCCAGATTGCTGGCCTACTTTGTATCTCAATGATATTTTTTTCTGTATCGAAATCAATATTTAAATGTCTGTTATCAATAATAAAATGCGCGAGCGTCGATGAACACGTATACAGTCAACGGCGGGCAACCGCACAGTAGCACTATCCGCATAGTGTGTATAGCAACCGTCCGGCTGACCGTCAGACGCATCGCAGTGCGTATCAAAACTACTTTTTGATACATATTTTTGATTGCGGACGGCTGGCCGCATAGTGCGTAGGTACCCTAAGGGTATACTGTATACATGTTCATCGACGCTCGCGCATTTTATGGATGACCACAGACATTTAAATATTGATTTCGAAGAATGTATAATTGAGATACAAAATAGGCCAGCAATCTGGCCTTTTTACTGTATACTATCTACTTGCTTTCATCGCGTGTTTGTAAATAAGGATGCACACAGTACCTTTTTCTATATATAACGCGAGTAAATATAATAAATAGCTGCGACGCCTTCTACGTCTACGTTGGAAATGAGTCGATTCAACCGCAAACCACGACGGTTACTCAAATACACGTTCCGGTTGCGGCTGCGGCTACCCGCCATCCTCCTAGCCGCAAACGCAACCGCAACCTGCGTTTAGCCGTACGGCTGACCGCATTGCGGCTAGCCGCATAGTGCGTATGTACCCTAATTCTTAATACCACAACCACTACACAAACCTTATTTCATGCTTCATCTCAATAAAGTTAATAATATACATAATTACTAGATGAACCGCGAAACTTTGTCTGCGCCAAATCGGTTACTACCCGTTCCAATGGTATTTCCAAATGCAAAAATCTTGACAAATCTAGAAACCGATTGCAGTGATATCCACTGTTTCCAATTGTGCAACCAAACAATTCAGGTACCCACTCAAACGCATACCTACTGGTACGCGAAAAATCTTCTTAAATAAGCCTATAACCCGATTGCAGCACCACCTACCGAGTCCAATTGAGATAAAAAGTATCCTATATATATTGGCTATAAATATCTTTCCAATACCCCCGGATTGTTCCTGCGCCACTCAACCCCGCGTCCCGTTTACTATTTTCATAGGGGCAGCGACAACGCAATATGTATAGATAGACACCACAGACGTTATTTTAGATACGCGGCTGTGTAGCCCAGAATTATATAGTGCTTTAAATCAGCTTAAGAATAATCAAATAAGCTTAATCAGCGACTTATTGAAGTCGTTACACTTCTTTTGGTGTGTTATGTGAAGTCGTTGAGTGCATTTTTAGCTTGAAGATGCGCGCCAATATTAGATTGTGATCAAATGCTATAATCCTATTCTATAGAATAATATTCATACATGATTTGTTTATATTATTTAATCAAACTTTTCGTCATAGTATTTAAATTTTGTCATTTGAATTTTTTAGCACAGTTTAAAACGTTTTTTTCTTCTAAGTGACTATACGTTATTAGATTGATAGGCCTTCACAGTTTCACCTGACTAAGGTTCAAAATTGTTAAAATGTTTAAAGGTATACTTTTTACATTCACATCCAAGAAGTATACATTCTCATATGCGTATACAAGTAAACACTCTTTTTCTTATTATTTTACGACTACATTTCTATTTAACACACCATCATCCAATAAATTCCTCTATTGTTTTTAGATGGGCAATCTTTCGACTTCATCATAGTTGGAGCTGGTTCGGCAGGATGTGTACTTGCGAACAGACTTACTGAGGTTGCAAATTGGACTGTGCTGCTCGTGGAAGCTGGAGACGACCCACTGAACATAGTGGACGTAAGTTGTAATTTATTTTAAAACCGATAAGAAAAAAAATGTAATACACGTAACTACTACGTTAACACTTTTGGATACCACGTTTGGATAATCTATTTATGAGACTGAATATACTTGTTATGGTAATTATTTTAAAATATTAATTTGTCTAAAAACGCAATAAATGTCGTTCATAAGTCTCGTTTTTGTTTTATGCTTCCTAAAGTTTATATGGCCGCCAATCTATCAGTTTTTGTTCGATTCATTATGCCATATTATGCTCAATTATTGTGGAATCAGAAATGATGTTCTACACATTACTGGAGGAAAAGAAGCTCCCTCTGTATATAGCCTGCTATATATAATATATGCTGCTATATATAATAGCCTGCTTAGAAGATTTACGATAACATAAAATATCTATGGTTCGTTGAGGGTACCAACTCCGCTGGACCTGGAGAATTATTCTCCAAACTAGTTCTGGACAGCTCCATGTTCTCTGGAGGGTAGGACGAAGTGCATAGGCACCCCCTCCCCGGTCAAAATGTGTGTAAAGAACACCATGGTGTTTTTAGTCAGTAAGAATCTGACATACCCACCTCCGCTATCCAGGGTTTTGAATTTTTATTTTTTAAAAGGAAATTATATTTCCATATTTTGTATTGTACAACAAGAATATTAAGTTATTCTGGTATGAATCTACTTGGCATTTGTTAGAAATTATTTCCTTTTTCAGAGTCCTGGTATATCATCTTTATTATCAAGCTCATTACCAAACTGGGACTACTATACAGTCGACGATGGATACTCCAGCCAGTCGCGGAAAACAAAAAATAATCGTCACACCATGGGCAAAATGATTGGCGGCTCCAGTGGGCTTAACTTCATGTTCTACGTAAGAGGGAATAAGGAAGATTATGAAAAGTGGGTCGATCTTGGCAACGATGGTTGGGATTGGAATACTGTAACATATTATTTTAAAAAAAGTGAACGATTGAATGTGGAAGAGATCATGAGTAGCGAGTCAGCAATTTTGCACAGTAATACAGGATATCTTGGTATCTCAAAGCAGCCCTGGAATAGCGATAAAGATATATTTTTCGAAGCTGTCAAGGAGATAGGTCATGGCGTTCATATAGATACGAACGGTGTTCAACAAATGGGATATTCTCCAGCCCAATTTACCACGTATAATGGGGAACGTCAAAGCACAGCAGCCGCTTTCATAAAACCTATAAAAAATCGAGCAAATTTATATATTCTTAAAAATACCTTAGCAAGAAAAATTATTTTTGATAACAAAAGAGCTAAAGGTATCGAAATTCAAGGACGTGAGGGAATGTCCAAAGTATATGCTAAAAGAGAGATTATTTTATCTGCTGGGGCAATAAACAGTCCGCAACTCTTAATGCTTTCCGGCGTAGGCCCAGAAGAACACTTGAAGGAAATGCAAATTGACATAGTTTTAGAATCGCCCAATGTCGGTGAAAATTTACAGGATCATATCATGGTACCATTTATGTTCACTGCTTTGGAAAGCATATCTTCAGTTATTTATAATTTACAGTTATTTAATAGCTTTGATAGCTTTCCAATGCCGTCTATCCTGGGATTTGCAGCACTCGATAAATCACAAAATTATCCGGACTATCAAGCGACTGTGGTGCCTTCACCAACAGCTTCTTTACTTCCAAGTATAATTTGTTCTCAAGTGTTCATGTTAGAAGATCACGTATGTATGGCCATGTCACGCGGTAATAAATGGAAAGAGACTATTTCTGGTTTGATAACCTTTCTACATCCAGAGTCTAGAGGGAAAATCAAATTGAACAGTTCAGACCCACTAGACAAAGCTATAATTCATGCTGGCTACTTTACGAACAAAAACGACTTGACGAAATTCGCCCAATGTTTAGAAGATTTCTTAAGTGTCGTGAATAGTACCGTCTATAAACATTTCGATTCGCAGATTGTAGATTTACATGTGTACCAATGTACGGACTTGCCATTTGGTAGTCGAGAATATTGGATGTGTTACATTTTGAACACGGCAAGTACGCAGTATCACCCGGTGGGAACATGCGCGATGGGCCCCGAAGGTCAAGGTGTTGTGGACGCGAGGTTAAAAGTGCATGGTCTGACAGGCTTACGAGTGGTGGATGCCAGTATAATGCCTACTATTATCAGTGGTAACACCAACGCACCCGTTATTATGATTGCAGAAAAAGCCGCCGATATGATTAAAGCCGACAATGGAGTATTTGAAAAGGGCTGTGATATAAAAAGAGATTTAAAATCACCGGTTAATGAAAACTGTTAAAACATAATTTTAGAACTTTCCAGGGATTTTTTATGGCAAATCAGAATCCATGCTCCATGGTATTATTTCCTTTACTTGTGCACAATAACTAAACTATATTATCTAAAATACCACCATTATAATAAAATTAGAGTCCAATAATATAAGACTATGAAGAAAATATAGATCCACTACATGACATTCCAAGATCCCGTCAAAAACTCCTTATCAAAACTTTTTAGTTATCATACTGACCTACTAGTGATATTAAACAGTTTTCTATGCAAAGAATTGTACATTTTCTAAGTATTGATGGAGCTTACTGTGTAACCTAAACAATGGGACTAAATAGGATAACTTAGAATTTGATTACATTTATTATAATATAAACTATGACAAATAAAACAAAATGTACTGAATAGAACCTTTAATAATCGTTGGTAATATTAAATTGAACTAAACTAATGTATAGCTATGGTGCTAATGTAAGTAGTACAGTATTACTTAACTATCTTTCGTTAATTCCTTGTTAGCTGATTTGTTCCTATTTGCACAATAATTCCAGATATTTAATTTCATTACTTTAAGATCGTTTGTAACCGGTATTTTTTTCTTCGTAAGGAATAGGCATACATCATTCATAAGATATCTATGTAATGTATAGTTATGGTGCTACTGTATGGAATAAATGTTACTTAACAAGAATATATGTCGTTAATTCCTTATTGGCTCATATTAAAAATATATATTTTCAATTTTAGAGACAAGGGACAGTCATTTTATTGTAAAAATACATTATTATGTATTTAATTTTGATTAACTTAATTTCCTGTTTGATCAAATAGTACCGCAATAGTACTGACCGATCTGTTTGAATATGTGGGAATTAACTTGAGGAAGAATCGATAGTAAAAAACGCTGCGCTTTTACAGTAATACTAGAGACACTAGAGAGATTCTGTAGGTAGAGCCACGCTGAAGCTATTACAGGTTTCAGCATGTATGTCTCGGCTCGCTCGGGGTAGTACCCTCTCACAGAAAACCGACGTGAAGTAACAGTGCTTGCATTGTTGCGTTTTATTCGGTTAGTGAGAGCGACGGAAGCCGACCTCCCCACCCACTCCCTCTCCCCCAAACACAGACTGGTAACGCACTTGCGACTCCTCTGGTGTTGCAAGTGTCTATGGACCGTGGTGATCACTTAACATCAGGTTCATTTGTTCCCGACATACTCATTTGCCTCCTATAATATATAAAAAAATAATAAAAAGACACGCTCCAGTTTTGCATACTTGCAATGTGTTCATGTAGCATCATAAATCTCTCAACGATTTACATCGTTTGATTTCCGTTTTGATATTTATACTCCATCAAAGTCGTACAAGGTACAACTTTTTTTGTTACGCGTTATTTTTTATTTCATTTCGTCATTTCAAAACAAAAATACCATAATTAACGTTGTGTCCGAAACAGTTGCTGCTCCTGAAAATATATCAAGCTAGATGATACCCACGACTACGTCTACATTGTTTATTACTTTAATGGTTTATGTATAGAGGAAAAACACACCGTTTGTGTCACTTCTTCACCATCACCAAACGCGTGGCGATTATTAAAATCGTAGAAATTGAATAAATTAATGTTAAACTAGCTGTGCCCGCAATTCCGTCCGCGTGGAACCTGATGTAAAAAAAACAATGACTAAAAAATCACCTGAATGTATTATTAGTATTTATTCATTTATCTACTTTTCTCTCGTACTTAAGTCGCGTTCAATAAAATTACAATAACTTTTGAAAGTCAGAGTAAATCGAATTTAATGAAACCGAGATAACATACTCAAGGTTATGCTTTACGATTTTCTTGGTAAGATTATATCCTGAACACAGCACTCTGGCAGTGATGCGTGAACAAACAGGCAGACCAGACATTTCTAAAAATGATTGAAATGTATTTTATTACTCCTGCAACATTTTTTTTACATACATCTAAAAAGTACAGACACGTTAGATTCAATTATATGTATAGAAGATAAATCTATCGTGATATTTTGTTAGATAACAACTTACTAATTTAAGATTATATCGTACTCTAGCAGTGATGCGTGAACAAACAGACAGACAAGACATTTCTAAAAATGATTGAAATATATTTTATTACACCTGCAACAATTTTTTTTACATACATCTAAGCAGATCTCTGTCATTTTATTTATAGTATTAGATACGTGTGTGGAGAATAAATATTTCAAAGAGACAATAAATAAATAAAATATTTCAAATAAACATTTCCTTCACTAAGGAGAATTTATTTAAATCACATTAAACCTGTTATCTTTACATAGTATAAAATGAAGTCGCTTCCGCTGTCTGTTCTCTTAAATCTTTTAAACTATTCAACAGATTTTAATACAGTTTTCAGCAATAGATAGAATGATTAAAGAGGAAGGTTTATATGTATTACATATACATTATAGTACAGAAAGGCCGAAAGATTAAAATATTTGTAATGTGATGTCGTAAAAACATATTTTTGTGCGGTTAAATCGCAAACTCGGGCTAAACCTTACGAGATAGATCAAATGAATGTACTACGGAATTTTATATCTTAAAAAGATCGATAAAAAAAGTCTGCTATGGTAAAGAATAACCCACAGTAACTATTTTTATCAGTTACAAAAATAATGTTATTTACAAAGTTATTTTATACAATACAGTTATTCCTTATCCAATTAAATACATTACATACGTTGTACCTGTCATGTAGATGAAAACTGCCATTAACAGTATTTCATTAAAAAGAATATGTAGATTGCACCCTTGCGAAGCTGGGTCGGATCGCTAGTAGGTTATAGAAAACAGTTGGATATTTACATAAAATTATACATAATCGACAGCACAGCAGATGTTCGTGTATTGTACATATAAAATCCATCCACAGATTGAAACAAAGTACTCTCAGTATATAGTATCTTATCTATGCAAAGTACAGTGTAAACTCTTTGGAACGTCTTTCGCTATAATGAAAAACTTTCTATAACGTAAAAATTAGTTCAATTTGGTTGGTTTACCACAATACTAGTTATTTGTTCTCTTCCCTCCGTATAAAGAAACATCTTTATAACGAAAAAAATATTAGGTCCCTTGAAATTCGTTATAAAGAGTACAATCAATACAAATATATAATCTTGCCCAAACAAGGTCGCCTACTGATTGACCTACTGATTATATCTCCAAGGCTATACTAGACTATATATGTAGATTTTTATGTGTTAGTTTTAATACCAAATGTAATCTTCACTCGTAGAATGAATTTAATGTTACATATACATAACTTTAACTAAAAGGAAAACACTTTTTAGGGTATCAAAAAGCGGCTTCGACTAAGACGCCATAGTTAAGAAATTCATTTCAGAGTTGAAACTTATTCTACTTAACCTAAAAGTAGATAATAATTAGAGACTTTATTAATCACTTTTTTTACATAAACTTCCTCACGGACGAAGTCGCGGATATACCTAGTGCAATAATATAAAACAAGTTCATTCCGTTCGCATTAATTTCTCGCCGACCTCGGCCCTTGATACCACGCGTCACACAGCTGGTGCCCACTATTATATGATTTTCGCTTTACGTACTTTCGGACCTATATTTTATATTATAATTACTCCCCGCCTAGAGACCGTGATGTTAGATCACCTGTAACCTTCCTCAATAAATGTATACATACATACACAACTGTAACTAGGTCAATCTGTACATTAAATATTTTTGAATATTATAATCGGGGTAGACTTTGTTATCGATATAGAAGCAAAAATAATCTTTTTAAAATTTTTGTCCGTCTGTCAGTCCCTTTGAACACGTATCACTCTGAGAGTACTGAACCAATTTTGACTAAACGTGACACAGTGATAACTAATATTTTGAAGTTACATCTAGGATACTTTTTGTCCCATAAAACGTCAAGGGTTTTGCACGATAACGGTCGAAATTTAAAAAAATGTAGTTAATGAAATTCTTGACGGATAAGAGGCTAAATTCTATTAATGTATATATGTTTGTCTCTTCATCACGAAGCATTTTCTTTTAATTGATTTTCAAACCATAACGATTGTAAAGAAAGTTAACTTCAATAATACCATGTCGACAAAGTTGAAAATATGTGTAAACGAAACTGTCACTAATATGTTGCCATGTAAAAAATGTTTCTTTATGTATTTTATGCTTCGATCAGTTATTATTGATCGAAGATTTACTAGAGACCGTGATGTTAGATCACCTGTAACCTTCCTCAATAAATGTATACATACATACACAACTGTAACTAGGTCAATCTGTACATTAAATATTTTTGAATATTATAATCGGGGTAGACTTTGTTATCGATATAGAAGCAAAAATAATCTTTTTTACAATTTTTTGTCTGTATGTCAGTCCCTGTGAACACGTTTCACTCTCAAAGTAGTGAACTAATTTTGACTAAACTTGACACAGTAATAACTAATATTTTGAAGTTACATCTAGGATACTTTTTGTCCCATAAAACGTCAAGGGTTTTGCACGATAACGGTCGAAATTTAAAAAAATGTAGTTAATGAAATTCTTGACGGATAAGAGGCTAAATTCTATTAATGTATATATGTTTGTCTCTTCATCACGAAGCATTTTCTTTTAATTGATTTTCAAACCATAACGATTGTAAAGAAAGTTAACTTCAATAATACCATGTCGACAAAGTTGAAAATATGTGTAAACGAAACTGTCACTAATATGTTGCCATGTAAAAAATGTTTCTTTATGTATTTTATGCTTCGATCAGTTATTATTGATCGAAGATTTAGTTACTTAAAAGTTATTTATAAACTTGAAATTTTGAGATAAACATTTCTGACATACAACTTCTCGTTTGTTTTTTTTTTTCTTCTGACTCTTGGTCCGCACCATTTTTTTGCAATCGTTTTATTTATTTTGTAAGTTAAAAATCGTATCTGTGAGCAACTAATGGGTGTATTTTTATATATTTTTTTTAAATAATTTATTTTAATTTATTTATTATTATCTTTATATATAAATTTCTTCTGTGCGTGTGTATGTCACTGAACTCCTCCTAAAAGGCTGGACCGATTTTGATGAAATTTTGTGTGCGTGTTCCCATGGATCCGAGAATGGTGTTCGCGATAAACTCAAAAACTACTAAACGGATTTTCATACGGTTTTCACCAGTAAATAAAGTGATTCACGAGGAAGATTCAGGTATATAATTAGTCGGGCGGGATAACGTCCGCCGGGCCCGCTAGTTGTTTATAAAAATAAATTAGACAATATGTACCAATTTGTGTGAAGTAATTATGAAAAATTGTACCGACTGCTGCTTCAAGACGCGCTGCATAAATCGTTACAATGATAGGACGGTAATGTATGGTATCAGTATTTTGAAATGGTAAATGAAGTCGGACGCGATACCTTTGCCGCCAGAGCCTTTCTCTTACACTGTTTAGATTATTGACTTTTGTGACATTTACTATTATATAGAATATATTATTATTCTAAATATTATATATATTTGTTAAAAAGATAATCCAGATCGAGTTTCTTTCTTGCCGGTTCTATTCGATGACTAGGTTGTTTTCCGAACCGGTGGTAGTTTTGACGTTCGTGTGTGCCTTCTTAGGGCCTTAATTGAATAAAGTGATTTTGATTGTCTTTCCGACTATCGGTTAAATCGTTATTCTTAGATACGTGTCTGTACTCGTACACGCTCATGTAATGTACTTATCAATTACACATTAATGTCTGCATAGTGTACACTAATCTTTTTTCCTGTGAATAAACAAATACTTGTTATTACTATAAGTTACTTATATTCGACTACTGCACAATCGCTGATAACACTACATCTAAATCGACATATATGTATAATGATGTAATGAGGATATATAACCAACTTTCGATAATGAAATATATTGTTGTTATATTATTGATATCGGGTTTGACCTATAACATTAAAATTACGTAGCGTCATGTGACTAGAAAGACATAACTAATGAACTAATTATGTAGTAATTAACTTGTTTTCAGTTGACTCAAACATTGAAATAATAGTTGTCACGCGTTAACATGCAGGTGTCGCTTGGAGTTCGAGTAAATTGTAAACTCTAATCAAATGTATTTATATTATTTGAGCCGGATAAATTAACATTGAAGCTGTGTGTCATTTTGAAAACTCGACCATCCTTAATTCGTAGGAGCAACCCAAGGGGTATTGGGAAGATATTTATAGGCAATATATGTTAGTTTTAATCTTAGTTGGACCCGGTAGGTGATGCTTCGAACAGGTCATAGGCTTATTTTAAAAGAGATTTCTCATATACCAACTGGATATATGTTTGAATGAGTCCCTGGATAGTTTGGTTACACAATTCGAAACGGTAGGTGTCGCTGCAATCGCGTTTTAAGTATTTTAGGACTTTTTCCGTTTAAAATTACAACTGAATCCGGTAAGGACCGATTTGGTGCAGACGAAGTTACACGGGTCAGCTAGTATACTATAAGATTATAAATTCAAAACTAATTAGTAGTTTCCGAGTTTCGTTTAACAGACATCAGAAACAATACTTTGACCTATATTTAATTTAGTAAATTTTGATTTATTATATCGAATAACAACTAAAATATAAATTTATTATTTATACTTTTTGCCATTTTGCACTATCATCAAACTAATCTTTATTCCAAGCGATATAATAAGTTTTGCACATAGTAATAATATTGAAATCTTTCTACGGCTTGGGAACTGTCAATGATTAAATAAAACAATATAGTAACAGGGAACATTTCCTTCTAACAATAATCTAAAAATATTACGAAAGTGAGCAGAATATTAAATCAAATCAAAACACTCTTTATTCAATTTAGGCCCTGTCCCTGGATAGTTTGGTTACACAATTCGAAACGGTAGGTGTCGCTGCAATCGCGTTTTAAGTATTTTAGGACTTTTTCCGTTTAAAATTACAACTGAATCCGGTAAGGACCGATTTGGTGCAGACGAAGTTACACGGGTCAGCTAGTATACTATAAGATTATAAATTCAAAACTAATTAGTAGTTTCCGAGTTTCGTTTAACAGACATCAGAAACAATACTTTGAGCTATATTTAATTTAGTAAATTTTGATTTATTATATCGAATAACAACTAAAATATAAATATATTATTTATACATTTTGCACTATCATCAAACTAATCATTATAACAGCAATATAATAAGTTTTGCACATAATAATAATATTGAAATCTTTTTACGGCTTAGGAACTGTCAATGATTAAATAAAACAATATAGTAACAGGGAACATTTCCTTCTAGCAAGAATCTAAAAATATTACGAAAGTGAGCAGAATATTAACTGTCTAACCAAAACACCCCAAGTGATAACCCAGACAACACATAAAGCTACATTCGTTTTTATATAACTATAACCCAGACAACCCATCGTATGTAAAAATCAACGCGTTAAAAAAACAACCAAATAATTTATACCAACTAAAGTCTTTTGAGCTTCACCCTTTGTGTGAAAGTCACCTAGTCAATTTGGAAATCGTTTAAAAATGATGGCTTGGAAGAATTTTTTTGGCTTGTATGTTAAATTCTAAAAAGACAACGTAAAAACCAATTTTACCATTTTGTCAAGCCCTTATGTAACGTTAAGACTGTTGTGTCAAAGTTAAGCGTGCGATTTGCGTACACTAGACTTTTCCAAGAAACCTAGTACAAGAGAAAACTTCCAGTAAATTGAATTATTTGACTCAACCCGTGAGATTGATAAATTAGGCGTCAAGAACCACTTATACAATCATGCGAGGGTTCACCGGTTAACGTCTATGCAGTTAACGTTATCTGCAAGAATTCAAATTATATACATACATACATTTCCTAAATAATGCTCCTAAGCGGCTGCCACCTAATTACATTACCTTTAAGAATTGTGTGGTCCTTCAACAAGATGATGTTAGTTTGCGTGCTCCTACGCGAAGGCACTGAATAACCTGCGCAGGCTCGTTATATAGTTTGCGTGCTCCTACGCGAAGGCACTGAATAACCGTGCGCAGGCTCGTTATACAGTTTGCGTGCTCCTACGCGAAGGTACTGCATAACCGTGTGCAGGCTCGTTATACAGTTTGCGTGCTCCTACGCGAAGGCACTGAATAACCGTGTGCAGGCTCGTTATACAGTTTGCGTGCTTCTACGCGAAGACACTGAATAACCTGCGAAGGCTCGTTATATAGTTTGCGTGCTCCTACGCGAAGACACTGAATAACCCTGCGCATGCTCGTTATATAGTTTGAGTGCTCGTACGAGGAGAAAATATGCCATTAGGAGGCACCGAATTTGTCTCTACCCGCGAGGTTGAGAGGCATTTTGAAATTCCATCAACTTTACATAGTGCTTTTACGAGCTTCTACGTCCGTTACGAACTTTTTCGTCCGAAACAAGTTTATAACAGTTGGGTGTTTTTCATACTGGTTATTAAGACGCCAGTGAAGCAAACAGGTAGCGTCGCTCCGAACACGCCACTCTGGCATGGTGGGAGAGACATTTGAGGTACCTGACCGGAAGTCAATGATGTTTATATTTATAAATGGGCACAAAGTCATGAAACCGAAATGCCTATATAATAAATAAGCTTCGAATAAGGTCAAGTCAAATTAATATTACCGAATAATAGAATACGAGTAAGTTTATTTATATTCTTTATTGGAGAGGTACACATATCCCAAGTATTTGTATAACAAAATATTACAATAATACACGTTTTAGGGCACATCCTCTAACTTTAATTTATCATTGAACATATTAATTTTTTTCGACATTTGCCAGAATGATTTGACAATGTCAAACTGACAGATGTCAACATCATGTGGGAAAAAAATCACCTAAGATTAATATTAGTTACCCGTGAATAATTTTAAACAATAACATTAAGGAAAGATAAGGATTTTTAATGAACTGAGGCTTACAGTGTCAAACTGACAGATGTCAACAACATCATGTGGGAAAAAAAGTCACCTAAGATTAATATGTATACAAGTTACCCGTGAATAATTTTAAACAATAAGGAAAGATAAGGATTTTTAATGAACTGAGGCTTACAGATAGAATACATGGAAAATACTAACTTATTACAAATGAGTGGAATAAAATAAAAACCGGCAAAATAGAACCTATCGAAATGTAGGTAATAGAAAAATAACTTAGTTTTAATTATATCCACAGATGATGCATATTTACTATAATTTTTGCGTAATGCAAACCAAATAAAGCTAATAAAATTTTTAAAAAAATGTGTTTCTCTATTTTGCCGCCTTTCATTTTATACGACTGAAATATGAACAATCATTAAAATATAACAATTACTCAGTCTTAGAAGACATCTGAAGTCCCTTTCACAATTGGATGAAAATCTACAATAACTTACATAAACAATATAAACTGATCCATACAACACTATACTATACCATAACGAAAAATATATCTCAGTAAATTTACAATACATACATTTATGAAACATTGTGTGTAATTTTAAACATATATTTTCTGCTTGCTTGCTCTAGTTTCTATTTTCTGGTTGGCATAAGTTAATAAATTCTAAACAAACCCTAATCAAAATGTACAGCCAGACTAAAAACGATACAATATTGCTTTCTCAACAATCATGTAATAATATATATAAATATTTTCAAACCTACATAATATATAATTGAAAAAACAAATAACTAAATGAGATCTTTGTCTAAATGAGAATAATTCTGCATTTTCTTTATATACGTAAAAAAAACCACTATGGTTTTTATACATAATTATTTGGAATTTCTGTTCAACTTCAAGTAATAAATAGAACTTAAAAGTAAATTGTATATAACTATAAACAAAATGGACGCAGAAACCTTAAGACACACTCTTAAGAAGATGGAATAAAAAATAAATCAAAACAATAATAACTATAAAGTTTTTCATATAGACATACAAAAATGTATCACTCATTTTTTTCGTAGTCCGGTGAAGCTGTTAAGGCCTTCCTAGGCCAATATCGTAGTCAGTTCGAGAAAAAAAAGGTATCGCCCATTTCATTCAACGATATTATAACTAAATAGATACGTTATTTCGTGATTTCGATAGCGCCTTGTTAAAACTTGGCTAGTTAGCTTATTTTTGACGGCTGTCCCGTCCATAGATAAGATACTATATACTGAGAGTCCCGTCAGTCCGCGCGTATCTAAGCAACATATAACTAATTCTTTTTCACCATCGATTTTCAGAATACGCTATCTTACTTCCACATTTTATCTAAAACAATGTGGCGTTACAACATTACGTATGTGTGCGTTATCGTGTTATTTGTTTTGTCAAAATATCATATAGGTAACGTATCTTTAGTTATCATTGATTTCATTACAAAGAAATAAATACGTAACCAGAAGCAAAAATATATTTTAGGTATTCAGTTGATTATATATTAAAGCATTATACGAGAACAGGGTGGGATTCGGTAATCGCAATAATAATATATATTAGCAGACCGTAACAAATTATGGTAAATTATAAAAATTATTACTTCTCTATTATTAAGATTTTACCATTTAAAAAAAACCTGTAATTTATTTAATTCCAACAAACGGAGCATTCATCAAACGCAAGTATTGTGTTTATAACCAATAAGAATATAATTTTTTTTTCTAATGAATTATCTAGGAGATAAGATTGACAAGCACTCCTAATGAAAAATACATACCATTATTAAACGGGTTTTTCAAAAATATTTTTATAGACTAAATATTTATTTGTCAAATAAAGGACAGTTATATGCATGCATAGAAGAAAAAACTAAAATCAATTTAAAACTCTTAACATTTGACAAGGTAATAAGACGTTTAATATATTTTTTCTTTTTTTTTTCAATTATTGACACTACATTTATTCTACCAGAATCGGCGACGTATTTCCAATACTGTATTTTTTATTTGATACACCAATAAGTATATATACTTACGTCGTTTTTCAATCCCGTATAGCAACTCGACAAACAGTAATGTCAAACTTGAAAAAATGTTGCCACATTATAATTTTTTAATATTTTAACTATTATTTTTATGTGTTCATTTTTGGAATGGTAAACTATTAAATTGAGGTTTTGTATGTACAAATTTAAATCTTATTATTAAAAATACGTGTGTTATTCTATTATTATCGATTAATTTGGAAAATAAAATATCAATTTTGTTTACCTCAAATAGTCTGTACCTTCTTTGTGTTAGATGTATTTTAATAAAAAATTTAACAATAGTAACGATACTCTGTACAGTTTAACAATTACTTTCCGATTGATAACGAGTAACATCACCTTATTTCAAGGGATTGAAAAACGGACAAAAATTATATTTTTACATTGTATTTACGATTATCGGGATTCTGCCATAATGTACCCGAGATATGGTAGGTAACAAAGAAAAATAGTACAGACTGTCCTTGACCTGAGATAGGTAGTCTATGGTTCTCAGACTCTTTCAAAAACACGTCGAGTTATTTTCGTGGATGCTTTAGGATGAAAAAACATCGTAAGGAAACGTTAGCATGATGGGCATTTTATCCTGCACCTTTAGATTCGAAATCAATTATCAACCTAATGACGAATGCTAAGACTATCGTTTTATAACCAATCCCAGTTCTGAGTTTATTGTTTCACCCTCATTACTAAATATCAAGTTAGATTGTAATTAAGGGTGTGCGAATATTTGAATTAACGAATTATTCGATGAATCGAACCGAATAATTAGATTTGTATTAACCGAATAATTAGATTCGAAATTCAAACTGAATAATTAGATTCGGAATTCGAATTGAACGTTCGAACTATTACAACTATTCGGAATATTAAAATAATTCAATTATGTGAATGATTCAAACTATTTTCATGATTTATAACTAATTAGATATTTATCATATACTAAATGATTATTAATATACGAAATTAGTTAAATAGATTAATTAGTCAAAAGAATTTTAATTTTATTACTTTGAAAATGTATGATAAATATGAAAAATCACTGTTTATCTTATACATTTATTTTGTTCAAGTTCTTATGCAAAAAAAATGGCTAACGTTGTAACTTCCTTCGGGAAGAGGCCTATGACCCTGGACTGGGTCTCTTACAAGCTGATGATGATGATGTATCTTTTCCTATAACTATTAGTTTAATAATTCTTCCTTATTTTAAAATAGTTCGAATTATTTTATTTCTTCTTATTATTCGAATAGTTCAAATATTAAATTCAAATTCGAATCGAGCATTAATCGAACACCTTTTATTGTAATCCAACCCCAGACCCATAAAAAAGCAATATCGATAGAATCCATCGTAAAATGTGTAACACCCTACCTACTTTTACTTTTAAGGTTCATCTCTTTTACTCATGAGTGAAACTTAATTTGAGTGATGAAGACGACAACACCATTAACTAAAAAAGCAATATCGATAGAATCCATCGTAAAATGTGTAACACCCTACCTACTACTTTAAAGTTCATCTCTTTTACTCATGAGTGAAACTTAATTTGAGTGATGAAGACAACAACACCATTAACTATATACGTATCTAGAACATCAACATTTAAACTTACACACTATAGTACATTCATTATTACACTAAATTATATTTATCTATACAAAATATTTACAACACAATAAATTGAAAGGAACTTCATAGTGTATAGAAATGAAGATTGAAACTTATAAATAGCGTACAATATAATATAGATATAATATTTATTTTGTACAAATCGTAGACTAGAGAGGAGTACAGTCGTGGTCAAAAGTGTCAACGTATTTTCAATCGGATACTAACTAGAAAGAAATAATATGAATTACACTAAAAGTACAATTTTATACAAAATTTTATGTGAAGATAACATATTTAATATAACATCACAAAATAAGCTAAATCCAATTGTAGCAGTTTCTAATATTTTACGTTATTTTTCAAGATCTTCTAAGTTTGTACATGTAAAATCATAAGAAAAACCTTATGAACGGCGAAATTTGAACTTCGTTTTCGGTGTATAACAACTGGACATCTTAAATAATTAAACATGTTATGTGAACCATTCAAATTGGATTTAGATCATTTTAAAATGTAACGACTCATTTAAATTAATAAAAATTATCAAATAGTAATGATTCTTCAAAGTTAAACAGTATTGGTCATATCGTAATATGGATATATGAACAAACTGAATCGAATTTAGATGAGACGTTTAACCACAGGTCATAGAGGCACTAATAAGATGCTGGAAGTTTCAGATTTCTAATTTAATTTGTTTTCGAGAAAAGGCAAAAGACGTATTATTTCATTAAAACTTATCCATTTAGCATTTTATACAATGTATGACTCATTATTTTCTATTACATTTTTAATAAATGTATATCTTTTGCAAAATATTACATGAAACTTTTTAATGTGATTTACCAGACATTTATAAAAATCCTTAGCATGGTAAACCATACTAACGAGAATATTCTACGCTTTTTCTTTTCTTTTTTTCCGAATTGACTATACGCTGTTCGCCCAACGGGCCTTACAGCTTCACCGGGCTTTTTGGACGAGAGCTTAAGGCGCTCAGCCATATGGCAACCATCTCAAGAGGGCCACAATTGCTTGGCCTGTTGGCTCCGCAAAATCGCGACTCTAACCGAGCTAAGCTAGTCAGAATAAAATATAATAATATAATAAATAAAATTCTGACAAATCTGACTAAACCGACTGACCAAATCGAAAAAATACGGAAAAACAGAACAAAACCCTTACACTACATACCTACTATATGTGTGTGCACTAGAGTATCTGTAATTCACCAAGTTAGCTTTTTTGCCTTGGGTACCGTTTATATCGTTAGTTTATAGCCTAAAAACATCTATGAAAAAAAAGTTCAATACAGTTTAACAATGCCTAAATGACTATGCTTTTACCGTTTTTTCTAATTTTAACGTATATCAAAATATACAACTTAACTTATTGACGCTCACGTCAAAATTTCTCCATTCATTAATAATATTTGGTAAGTTATTCCATAAAACCAGCAAGGTAAAAATTTTTTTTTAAAAAGCTACAAAACCCCATGTTAAATTAATGGGAAATGGGAAAAAGAATAATAACTTAGGCACGATTAAACGCCATCGGATTTTTTTTCATAAATATTTTTAGGCTATAAGCTAACGATTTGAATGATACCCAAGTCAAAAAAGCCAACTTCGTAAATAACGGACACCATAATGTACACGTATGTGAGAGGTGATTAGTGTTGAACTCTAAAAAGGACTAACAATAGCATGAACTAATTACCACTCCTCGTGTGTTACACGTTTCATACACCTTCACTCGGTTTGAGTTATCTACGGTAGGGATGAAAAGCTTCCATCGTAAATGAAACATATCGCCGAGACATGGAATAATAATTACAACAGCTTTAAAGCTTAATAGAATAAAAGTGTATTTACTCTATGATTATTATTTTATACATAAAGGGGCCGTACAAATGTTACGTAAACCGAATTCTTCAAATTGATGACCCCCTTTTCCCTTGTCAGCAAAAGTAAATAATAAATATTGCTGACGTAATCACCAACCGGACCCCCTAAAATTCATTAAAAATAAGCAAGTCAAAGAACCCCTTATATTGTGCTTACGTGATACTTGAACGATCCCAAATGAATGATTCTATACATGCTTGTACAAATTTTACATTGCAACGTCTATTAACATATTAACTTAAATATTTAATTAAATAGCACTTCCGTAATTCTTTGTCGGCAAACAAATTTAATAAATTAATAATATTAACTAGGAAAACTTTTGTCCACGACAGTACCGTATTTAGATTGATTTTATTTATTCGCAATATTACCTTTACATACGTCGAGTAACTCTGCCAACTGCGAGAACTTTTCGAAAGCTTCTTGGAGCATATTCCTGGAAGAGAATGATGTTACTTCAATTTTTTTCAGGGAACGCCAAGTGTAAATTACAATTCAGACGGGAGGCGAGGAATAAAATATCGATTTTAACAATGATTCAGATCTATACTAATATTATAAAGTTGGAGAGATTGTTTGTTTGGCTGAACGCGCTAATCTCAGGAACTACTGGTGCAATTTGAATTTTTTTTACAGTCAGCTTATTTATCGAGGGAGGCTATAAGCTACATATTATCACGCTAAAACCAATAGGAGCGGAGCACCAATAAAGAATGTTTCAATTTGTTTTTTTTTAGCTTTAGCCCAAAGTAACTTCCACGCGGACGTATCAATATGTTTTGATTCAATTCGACTCACTAAATTACGCAAGGTTTCGCTGATTCCAGGACACTATATATTACGTATTACAGAATGCATGCTAGGATTTTTTATAAGTCCTCCTGGCTAGCTACCACCCTCAAGTTGAAAACCTGTCGCCAAACACCTGTTGGTGTAGTCCTGCAAACGCACTTGAGTGGCAGTCTCCAAGATTAGCGATTTGTAAAACCTAATATTCCTAACACTACACATTTACCATCAAATGAGATTTTAGTAAAAAGCTACAAATTGTTCCGTCTTATTACAAAAAAAATATACCGTCTTATTACAAAAAAAATATACCATCTTATTACAAAAAAGTTAAATATGCATTGGAAACTTTTCTAAAAAACGTTTCATCAGAAAACAGTGTCTTACCCTTGTTTAGAGACAGACACTGTATGTATTTAAACATTTCTCTAACTTGAAAATTCTTATTTTATTGTTGCGATTTATTGTATATATCTGTTAGTCTGCTAAATATATTTTATAAGTACATTATGAATTTCGGTGGTATCATCAATTTCAAAAATGTACATAAATTATACAATTTTAGAATATTCAAAGTAAAACATAACTAATACTATATGACATCATTAACATTTGACAATATATTTAATATGAGATTCTCCCATTTTACGCTCTTTCACGTAAAACTATATTAAGCTTATATGGTGTTTATTTTAACAATGAAATCGGTTACTATTAACCAAAATGTCACAATAACAAGAACCAGTTTTATTTAAAATAAAAAAAAAATCTGAATGAAGATCTGAACAAAAATATTATTCATAGCTCCAAATTGCTTGCAAAATATAAATATGCATGTAATGGGACGTTTTTAAGTGATGATATTGAATGAAATAAATGTTATTCAGAGTTATTTGCATAAAAAACTTAAACCAGATGTTTAGCTAGAGGCCGCTTGGACACGCTTTTGTAGTAAAATGTTTTAAAGAAGGTTTAAAACTTTAGACGTCGTTTAGTAAAACTCGTGTTAATCGCGTGTTTATTTTTGTTTTTGTAATATTACCGACATACTTTTTAAAAAATGAGCATACCTGCATTTAGTGCAGAATATCCTAATATTGGTCCTGTTGATGAATGGCGAATTACTCTGCACAGTCGTGAGGCTAGAGTTAAAAGCGATTTCGAACCGCGTTAAGTTTTCCTCTGAACACGGCTCTGAACAATCTGCTAACACACTGCAATAGAGACAAAACATAAACAGAACACACAATCAGCATTATATGTCCCTTACTCCCGCTAATTATTCCCGGATACGCATGAAAAGGATACACGTATATAGTCCGACGAATGTATACGCTTGCGAAGTGCTGAAAGCTTTTAAAAGTACTTAAAATTGCCAGAGTGAAACTTAAGGCGACTGAACAGCGACTACCAAACACACGGTGATTAACTCATTTCAAAATGACACCTTTCATTGTCACCCAATTATACTTATAAATTGTCGGAATACATAACTTTTTTTTCGAAATAAAAATTTATAGAGTGGCAACACATTCCTGTCAACTCCATGACAGTGACAAGCGACATTCTTTGTACATAGATTAAATCAAGAGTCTATGTAATTTAAGTTGTTACTAATCACGAATAACAAATTACTTAGTCAAAATTCTTTCTATTACGTAACTTGTTTACCAACTTATCCTTCACTTTATTAGTTTTCGCGACAGTTTTTCTCTCCAAAACCGAGGTGTGCCGCGCACCCTTGAGCTAGTTATCAAAGTAAAATCGGCTGAGTGCCTTAAGCGCTCGCCTTAGTAGTCCGGTGAAGCTGCTAAGACCTTGCTTGGTCAATAGCGTAGTCAGTTCGAAAAAAAAAAAGCGTCAGTATTACACTATGGTTGCATAAGTCGAATCTCCTATGTATTGTACAAACTTTTTCATATCTTTGTCCTTTATAAAATCACTATGCAATATTTTTCAAATACATAACTATAAAAGAAACGATAACTATATATCTTCGGGAATAGACAAAGCTATGATAGCAGCGTATTAATTTCGACCTAAAACGTATTATACTTATGAAAACCTACAATGAAGCAATAAACTTGTACGAGATATCTCTAAATCCAAATATTGTTTCAGTTCAGATAGATTTTTAATTTATCTTAATATATATTAGGACATAGTAGTTATTCTCGAACTTTCTTTGAGAAAATCTCCATGTATACCATAAATAATACTTCAGAACTAGCGCTTAGTAGTTTAATTGTCTTCTAGTAAAAAAATAAGAATTATAGTCACTAGTATATAAAATCCAACCGTTACAACTTACCTTTGTATGGCACAAGCGAGATCACTTATATGGGTCCCGAATGCTTGAATATTGCTCGTCAGCATGTGGAAGTCTTCATTACCAGGTAACTTGTCTTCTAACGTGTGTGCGATACCAAGATATGAAGCTAATTTCGCACTGCAAGAATTAATAATACACTATTCTATTTTCAATACAATAATACATCTCCCCCTGTGGATAATAAGCCCCTGCTCCGTCACGTTTCCTTCATTAATTAATTAGAACAACATATATATTCAATAAAAATACCAATACATTTTCATTAGAAATACCCATGCATTTTCAATAGAAATACTCATACATTTTTAATTGAAACACCATTCATTTTCAGTACAAATAGCATACATTTTCACATATAATATTTTTTTTGTCTTTAGTCTTCAATTCTACTGAGAAAAAATATACAGGATGTTATATCAATTTACACTGCGCTGTGCGCTTAGTTTGTCTATGGTTTTGTTAATCTAATGTTGCCACATTTTTAGAAACAAAACCACACTTCTCTGAAAAACGCAAAATGACCAAAAACGGTTACAAAATAGATTGCAAGACTTGTTGGATCGAGATTTTTTTTATTAGAGGGGTCTTAGGAAAGATGTATGGGTTTCCATCGTTAACATTACTTTTTCTAATTTTACTTGATTTTTAAATACCCACATGAACGTATTAGATCTTAAAAATCCTGTGCAACGTATTAACTTATAAGGCTAAGGGACACCAAACTGACGTATTTCATGATATTCCTTAACTTTCCTAATATAATATCAACAGATATAATAAAGGCGGTGTATTCGTTGACAGGTCTATTCTAATTATCTGTAACAAAACTACCCACATAAGTGTTTAACCGCTGATTCACATTACAATATAGACACGAAGAATGCAATACTTTTCGTAATATCGAAAGAATTGAATAACAAATTTAATAAACACTCACCAATAACTAGAAAACACTGTCCATAAACCTTCGAAGGCTTCAATGACGACCAGTTCCCCATCTTTCTCAGTTTCGCACTTACGCTGTAGTTGGTCCACAGTCGTTTTAGCCAGTTCCATATACTCCGGTATAATCTGGCATTTCTTAGCCACGTCCAAACATAACTCTTTAAAATTCGATACTTCCGATTGTGAGACCGTTTGTGGATCTAAAATACATGTACTCCAGAATTATTATTTCATGGACACATTGAGAAATATAAAATTTAAGGGATGGAAGGATTATAAGGGAGAAAGGACTGCAATATATATATATACTTAACCAGAGAGAGAGAAAAAAATCAAGGCAGTCATAAGGACTACCGGCAGAAGTGAAAACTCAATACTATAAATTTCTATTTTTAATTTATATTTAATGAGAGTGTGAATTATTGAAATTTTCCAATTTATAAATTGAAGTTATTAACGTTAATCTGGTTGTCACATCTACTGGCACATCGGAACAATAATTATATACATTTTTATACAATTTATAATTAATATATGATAGGTTGGATATGATGGATATGATGGTAGGATGTACTCAGGCTCTTTTACTACGCATCCCCAGTCTAACGCAAGCCGCGCAAGCACAATACGATCGGTCACGCTTACTAGCATGTCATGACGCGAAATTATAAATTTATCTGCTGCCAACAATACCGCTTAACACGTCTAAAGAAGTTTTCGCTTTTCACGCCTGGCACATTTGAAGCATCGAAATTATTTCCGAAATGTACAGGTATATCTATGAAATAACCATATTATATTCACTTCATTTCCCTTAAAATTTAATCCGGATATTAAGTTTCACTTCTACGGAGTATGAACTATACATTCTTCTTTTATTACAGAATAAATTTTCAATGTTTCTAATGGTCTTAAACGAATTTAATAGCCAGCTATAAGTTATAACCCCCAAAACATCTAAAATCGTTTAACTTATTACCTTTCATATCTATGGCCAGGAAGGCGTTCTTCAGATCTGTGATGAGATGTTCTATCCTAGGGAACACTTCGCTGAAAACTGCGATCCAATGTTTGAGCAAACATTGGAGCACGTCGCCCAACGTCCAGGGCGGTGCCTTGAACAGCACGTGTTGCCATAAATTATTATATTTCGCACGCATTTCGTTCTGTAAACACCGAAGACATATGTCATGTTAAGGGGCAATCAAGATTTGTTTTTTTTTAAAGCAAATTTTGTATTAGTATAGGGCGGGAATTGAAGGGAGGAGAGGAAGATAAGGAAAGCAATGCTGGACTCATGTCGCTGTAACGTAAACAAGGCCCATCCATTGGCGAGATCAAGAGGAAACTGTGAAACAGGAAAAGATGGGAAATTGAAGGGGGGATGAACAGGGACTAGAGAGACAAGGAAATCAATACTGGACTCCTATCGCTGTAGCATAAAAAATGTCAATCAATTAAGGGAAGTAAAGGGGAATGACCGGAGGTAAATACAAAAGCAATTCTGGACTCCTATCGCTGTAGCATGAACAAAACCATCCACTGGCGAGATGAAAGAGACACAACATGAAGAGATATGAAATTAAGGAGGAGATGAACAGGAAAGAGAATGACACTGAAATCAATACTGGACTCTTGTCGCTGTAGCATGAAATAATTCTTATTATGTGATGATTGCACCTATTTACTTATAAAATCCTGTAGTCCAAAACAAATATTATTTTAGTGTATAATTATTTGAAAATGGTATGTTTTGAAGAATCCTATAAGACTTTACCTATAGAACATTTAATTCTCATATACGACTGTGTTGATCATTTCAAGACAAATTTTAGTTAGCGAGTTATAATCCAAAGTTTAACTCATTCCATGGCAGCAACGAATACGGTGTGCGTTTTGACTTTTTCTATCTACACACGTTTGGTATACGTGATGCTAAAGATTTTTTATTAGTGCGTTCACAAAAATGTTACCGTTTTTTATTCCACTGTACAATATATTATATTTTTCGTCTAGTAACATCGTTGCTGTGAGAAAATATAGATAATATAATACGTCTTACTACAAATTCAGTGATATATTTTCACCTATAATTCACCATAAGAATCGGCGATATATGGTACAATTTTTTTTAATAGATGACATCTTGTGGGTTAACAAAAAAAACATGATATCACCTCGAGTATATTGGAGAGTAGCTGGTAAACAGCAGTTTCACAGTGTTTGATGCTGGTAATTAGCTCAGGGTCCTGTCGCGGCTGCGGTTTGCTCTCCAGAAGGCCCTTCAGTTCCCCGAGGCCTATGCACTTTACATCGTTGATACACGCCTTGTTGCACAGATTCTTGTCGTTTGACAGAAGGATCTAGAATTTAAATAAGGTGACGTCTTAATCCAACTAGCTGTTTCTAAAAAAATATCACCACATTCGAATAACCAATACACCTGTCTAAACCTATACATATAACAATTTTAAAAATATCAGTCTGTCTGTCCGTGTGTATGAACACGCACCACTGCTAAATAGGGTGTTCATGATAAAATCTTTTCAAGAAAAACGGCCGAGTGGCTGAAGCGCTCGCCTTAGTAGTCCGGTGAAGCTGTTAAGACCTTACGAGGTCAATAGCGTAATTAGTCAATTCGAAAAAAAAAAACATCAATAAAATCAAAAAGCATATCTTCGAGTAACATTTGGTCTTTGTTTCCTTAAAACCAGTTTAGCATATTAAAAGTTATTGTAATTTTAATGATGGTGCGACTTATGTACGAGAGATAAGTAAATAATAATTAGACTTAACGTACATTCCGATGACTATATCAACCACTGTTTTGTAAATAAGGTTGCACGCAGACGAAGTCGCGGGCACAGACAGCTAAATAAATAAATAAACAGCTGTAATAGTGAATTTGTTCTATGTATGCCTTTGTATTCATATGAATAAATTATTTCGCTGCAAACATTTAATTGACCCTATGACGTAATTGTACCATAAGAAATAAATATAATTATCATTCCCACTTTTTTCACTATTTTAATCTTCGATAAACAATAACTAGATAAAGGGTCACTTACATAATCGAAGCTAAATCCTGTCCGCGTAAATATATACTTATGTGTAGCTATTTGTTTACTAAGGGAGAAAAAAGTTTTAAAACAGTTTTAAGTTCAACCTAATTACAACCATAAAACCTAGTAATAAAGTCACAATCATTCAAAATATTATCTAATGCTTACGATAAAACGAGCAAAGCAATAAATTACTCCCCTCACATACGAAAAGACAACATAAACAACATTTAGTGTAAATTCAACCTTAACACTTAATGAATAAAGTACGTTTTCCCGTTATTGTGCGTGTTTGTGTGTGGCGAGGCCAAACATTTGTATCACAGATTTGAAATCGGTTATTTTGTTCAAATTTGATATTATTTGTTAGTTTAAAGCTTAAAATATAACTTATTCAACATGTATTTAGCGAAAGTAAGATACTCCGGCCGTTAAATTGCTTTTTCGGGTATTATTTTTACATCTTTTAAATACACTGCGGCATGTGAAACGTGCTTACATTGGCTGTGTTTCAAACAAACTAAACAAAATAAGGGCACACATTTCAAGTGAGCTGTTATTTACCGAGACGTATTTTTGCGCCGACCCGATATTTAGTTATTGTTGATCGAAGATTTTAATGTAATAAATTAAATTATGTAAAAAATTGATTAGCTCAGTAAAAAGACCATCACTACATCTGATAGATACGTTTCATGATATTAAGAATTAATATATTGTTCATGCAAACATCACAGTAAAAATATAAAGTAACTAGCGGGCCCTTTAGACGTTGTCCTGTTTTGGTGATTAAAAAAAAAAAAATTTAACTACAGCGCCACCTGTTGGTTTTAATTGTGAATCTAAACCGTTCCTGAATCCACGTGAAAACACACAAAACATTTCATCAAAATCTGTCTAACCTTTTCGGAGGAGTTCAGTTATATACACACGGACAGAAGAACTATATATATATATAAATATAGAATATATTGACCTAAACATGATGGAAAGCAACATTAGAATTTCCTTTATAAGGTTAATCACCCATATTCGAATAGGAAAGATCTAATATCTATCTTCTATACATATGATAAAAATGTGAATCTAAAGTGTCTGTACATTTTAGATTTTTGAAAAAAAAGTTGCCCGCTTCTAGGAGCAAGTAATAAAATATAATACATTTCGATAAATTTTAGAAATGGCTGTCTGTTTTTTTTTAACACGCATAATCTGCCAATATACTGCGTCCATGATAAAACCTGATATGATATGACCATGATAAAATCATAATTAATTTCTTTTAACATTTAGTCTTGATTTCATTAAAATCGGTTCACTCTATCAAAAGTTACTACTTAAGTACGAGAGAAATGTAGATAGTAATTAGATTTAATACATTCAGGTGACTTTATTAGCCGCTGTTTTGAACATCAGATTCCACGCGGACAAAGTCACGGGCATAGCTAGTCCGTAATAAATTAATGAAATATGTCTAACTTACCACAGACCTGCCTCTGTCAGCTTGTTGCAAGCAACAATTTAGGATCTCATCGTCCGGTACCTCACATGGATATATGTGTGAATTTGCATCGCGTAACGATTGACCTGTATACGCCCATTATATTATAAATTAAGCATATACGCTTTTAGAAACAATTTTTTTTGAAGTGAAACTTCTTTAGGCGCATGAGGGTAAAATTTTTACAGATGTAACGTCACGCAGGTATGCAACGGAAGTGACGTCATTTGCAGTAAACACAGATTGTTCATCAATTTTTTTTTTTCTATTTTTCTAAAGTTTTAGATTTGTATAAATATAAACAAGACTTATAAATTAGTTCGCCAAAGAAATTTCACTTCTGACATGTGTACTTTGTACGCACGCACTTTTTTTTTAAATGTTAGAAGTAGGCAAACGAACAGGTGACCCACCTGATGTTAAGTGATCACCACCGTTCATAGACACTAGCAACACCAGGGGAGTCGCAAGTGTGTTGCCTGCCTATATGTTTGGGGGGGAAAGAGGTGGGCCTCCGGCGCTCTCACTGACCGAACAAAACGCAACAATGCAAGCACTGTTAGTTCACGTCGGTGTTCTGTAAGAGAGTGGTACTACCCCGGACGAGCCTACCCATTTATGCTGAAACTAGTAATAGCTACAATGTGGCTCTACCGCCTTCAAAATTTTATTGCCTTTATTGCTCATAAAAGCTACAAATATCGATCAAACGCAGAGTAATAACATTATTGTAACATTTTGTCAATTATTAAAGAACATTATATACACTATGACACGGACACACACTTGCACGTCTACAAATATAATGACACTCGTACACAAAATTCCTCAAGAATATACATACACTACGTAAACTTCAGATACTGCCCAATTATTTATGATGTTTATTTATTAATTTTCTTTAATTAATCTTTACATTTAAATGTGTACTTAATTTATATTTTATTTCCCTTTCCACATTGTAATAATAGAAGACAAAGGTACAGAGCAACCTAGTTTGGTAATTAGAGAGCTTATTCTGTTTTTATCGTGTATAATTTAAGTTTAAATACTTTAATGTAAAAGTTTAATAGTAAATAAATGTTGATAACGATGACGTCACTGAGCTCCCAAAGTATTTATAGGCTTATTTCCGCCATCTTATTTCAAACGTGTTATAAGATAGTGACGCCATCGCCGGGGAGAGTCATTTGAGTGTCTTTTATAAAGTGCAACAGCAATTATCGAGATTAGTCATAAGTGAAACCATATAAAATCTTAAAAATACTAGTGGACTCCGTAGGGTGACACTATCATTCAGTTTTTTAACAAATTATTAAAAAAAAACGAAAACAAAAATCAAAAAACATTAAGTGATACTCGGGATTTAAGAATTTGGGATTATTCTTTTTTTGTGACATTTTTTTACATAACAATATACTTAAAAAAAATTGTACAGTTTAAAAAAATTACAATAGTTTTTAGCTGAAAGATTAATTAAGATCTAACAATTGATACATTTTTAATATTCATACCTTTTATCCGGCTGTTTTCAGGTAACGATTTATACAGATAGTCCATCGCAGACTTCGCCCGTTTGCATATTGCCCCATTACCATTATTGTTATCTTTCAATCTGTCCAATTCGTTTATAACTCTCCACGGAACCAGAAGTGTCGGTTGCTCACTGTACCCTAGAACGAATATACATTGAATAAACCTCTTTTATATAGACCTCATTTTTTTAAATTAATGGAAAGTTAAAAATTTATGTACACTAGTAATATTATAAAGGCCAAGAAATTGTTTTTTTTTTTTAATTAACATTTCATAATTTGAATATTGAAATTATAAACATTTGTCAAGTCTTCCCATCTATTGACACTCCGAGCAATAATTATATCCATTTTTATACAGTTTATTAACTAATCAGACACGATGGCTCGCACAGTCTCAATAAAAAATATCAATAGTACATGTACAAGCGTCGCTAGTCCGGCGCAAGCGCAATACCTCGCTAGGATGTCGAGGTCATGGGTGACGCGAACCCATAAGTTTTTCTCCAAAAATAACTCAATATAGCTAAAGAAGTTTTCACTTTAAGAAATATGTTCGTTTCTTAAATCAATTATTACAAAAGTAAAATATTACCTTTTATATGTGAATTGAGAACATTTTTAATAACATCCAGTTCGTGTATAAATATATTAGTGTCCACGACGAGCACAACGTTTTCATTATTACTATTATTTACATTGTCTTTTGTACAATTAACGACAGGTACTGTTTGTTTCACCTGTGAAAATAAAAAAGTATACTTATTATCTACACATATGATAAGAATTTAAATCTAACATGACTATACTTTTAGATTATCATGAAAATCATTGTTGCAGATGTCTAGGAAATAGTAATAAAATATATTTCAATTAATTCATTTTTAGAAATATCTGTCTGTGTGTTTGTTTAAACACACATCACTGCTAAAGTACTGCGTTAATAATAAAACCTCGCCAAGAAAATTATAAAGCATATCTTCCAGTAATATTTAATCCTTGTTTCATTAAAACCAGTTTGGTCTATCACAAGATATTGTAATTTTAATGACGACGCAACTGAAGCACGAGAAAAAAGGAGATAAGTAATTAGACTTAATACATTCAGATGACTTTGTTAGTCATTGCTGTGTACATCAGGTTCCAAGCTGAAGAAGTCACAGGGACGGCTAGTTTTCTATAATAATGTTTACATTTACAGTATGCACAAAATACATGTTGTTGAACTGGCAGACATCTCACTACGTGCATTCACAAGGAAGACCGTGAAAACAGTACTCTATTGTGTAGTACAATGCAACCCGTCTAGTATGAGTTAGCAAAATTGTTATTTTGACTCGCCCCTCCCTGTTGTCAGCAAAAGTAAGCAAAACTGTAACAACCTAGGGGTTGGTATAGCCCCCCCTCCCCAATCCTATATCCAACGCTTATGTAAGCATTGGCATAATTTTTATAAAGTTTCTTTCAGAGTTGCTGACATAACATTTCATCCCCCCCATGTCATAAAAACTAAGCAAAGCATAGAACACTCCCTCTTGGTAGTTTTTATGGTAATTCCTTTAGAATATTCTTTTTCTTCATATCCTCCAGCTAAATATTGTTTTACAGAAAGAAAAGTTGCTGAAACTTTGAGTCTTTCATTTTCATTGTTACTACTTTTTTTCATTTCAAAGTTTTTCCATTTGAATTATATGGGAAATTTAGGATTTATTTTTAAATTTCCTTACTTACAAACATTCAATGCAACAGAAACCTTGTACATGTTAAAGGTTTATTATCTACTATGATTGCATAATAATGTAAGCATTAATATATAACTTTCCACACAATATCGCGATCGATCGTTACGGGCTGAAATGGGCCAAATTAAATGTGATACTATTGTATAGAATACCTGCACAAGGGCATGTCTCAAACTCAAATAGTTAAATTACACATTCATTCCATCTATGTGTACACCTTTCCATAAATACTATTATTATCAATTGAATACATATGCAGCATAAAATGCAAAAACAGTACCATAGGTCTGCAACCACTATAAAACGGAAACCCCGAGTCTGAAAAAGGTGTTATGGAAAATGTTTGCCTTCAGAGTTTGCCTTAGAGTAGAATTGCTCTATTATAGCATGTCATGCACTGTCTTAGTAATAAGGGGTTCATAATATTATCAATTGAATACATATGCAGCATAAAATGCAAAAACAGTACCATAGGTCTGCAACCACTATAAAACGGAAACCCCGAGTCTGAAAAAGGTGTTATGAAAAATGTTTGCCTTCAGAGTTTGCCTTAGAGTAGAATTGCTCTATTATAGCATGTCATGCACTGTCTTAGTAATAAGGGGTTCATAATAGAATTTCCTAATGTTTCTAATCAATAAAAGTGATATTTTCTGAACCTGTGGTAGCATTTTAACATTCACAAATACTCTACATTTAATATTTCTAATATTGATTTCACCAAAAAAATATAAAAGAATTACATTACACACCTCTTTAAAATCCACATCCATAGGCTCCTTACAATATTCTACACTTTTATTACTAATTACACTGTCATCAACATTTGTCTCCATAACATCTTCACTTAAGCTACTTCGTAAATAATTCATTCGTTCTTGAGCTGTGGTAAAAGTCTTCAGATCACCTTCTTTGCAAGTCACTTTTGAATTCAATTTAGATTTGATTGCCGAAACAAGTTTGCTGGCTTCAGAAAATTGCGGAGGAGTTGCTGGATGTTTTACATACGGGTATTCCGTAACTTGGTTGCATATACCCTGTTCGATATCTGCAAATGTGTCTTTCTGTTTCGTCTTTTCACAATACTCCTCAGTCAATTGTGCTTTCATTGACGATATTATTTTGTTTGCAGCAAAGAATTGTGAAGGTGACGGTATGGAATGTAAACTTTCGTTAGTTGGTGATTGTGTTGAACATTTAGAATCATTTATATTTGGACTCTTTTCAGATTTACTCCTCGAAGTTTCTGTTTCAATTGGGCTTTTTCTTTTATTTTTATTTGGTGATTTCTCTTTGCTTTCCTCATTCTGAATCTCAGTTTTAAGCTGAGCCTGTAACTTGGATAGTCTGGTACTTGCAATGTTTTTCCCTGGAGTTTGTTTTGTGGGGGTTGTGCTTGAAATGCTCACATTTCCCTTTTTTGTATTTTGTACCTGTGTCTCTTCCTGAGCTTTACATGCTTGCTTATTACCACTTTCTACTTTTCCTGTATTCTCTCTTTTATTTATATTAAGTGGTGTACTTAGACTAACTCTTTTTATATTAGCACATTTTGTTGGGCTTTCAATATTACTTGCATTAGCTTTCTGTGGAGTTGATTTATCTGCAAAAAAATTGTGAGATTAAATTGTCTTTTAAGCTCTGTCTGTAAACTCAAATTAAATCAGTACTATCAAAATTCATACCCATATAGTTACAAAAGGCATAGACCAATATTATAAGTGATGTAAACATATGTCTCACAGTTAAGACTTTTATACAGTTATATACAAGACCTCTCCTTGAACATGCTTATATTATCTGGGATCCCTACTTCAAGAAAGAGATTAAGCTCATTGTAAATGTACAGAAAAGGGCTAACAAGATGGCGTATGCAATATATACCACACTATAACAGTGTAGAAAAGAAGGTTAATCGAAACCTATAAAATCCTCACCGATTATTATGATGTGCCCAGCCTTAAAGATATGTATAAGCCCAATGAAAATAAACACCTACGAGGTCATCCCTTGAAACCTCAGCAAAAAGAAACCCAATGAAGCACTTCTAGCCTAACAATGTTGTTGCAGCATGGAACAAACTCTCAGAAAAAGTTGTGATGGCTCCAACCATAAACTCCTTTAAGAACAATTTGGACTAGGAAGATATCTCCAAGCTATTTGATATGCAGGCATCAGCTAATTAGCTGCTTGTGTGTCTTACCAGATAATAATAACACCGTATGAGATAACTAAATGGAAGCATGTTCAAAAACTACTTGAATCAACATTGGAGGAGCCCATATTCTTAGGGGAAAAAAAATGTATTAAAACCATTACCATTAGGTTATGATAAATAATTTTGCACTACTCCTTTGATTTACTATCACCATGAAGTTGAACCCTATTGTTAAGTACTAAGTGTTGTGACAGAAAACAACAATAAACTGAGCATTTCTTTCTAGTCTAAGCATGGTATATTATGTATAGTACCATCTTCTGCTACATCAAGTATTGAATATAATGTCAGATTATAATCAAGAAATGCCAGTCTCTAAATTGATGAAATATAGATTTGACCATATAGTAAGGCCTTAGCAACTATTAATACATATTAGGCATTAATCAGCTTATTTAAATATTAAAGCTATAAATCAAGACTTTATAATATCTGACAAAAAGCAGGAGTGAGATCCCACTTATCAGAGATTGTCAGAGTGCATAAAATTTATTTCATCTAACACTAATAAAATAATTGTGAAGGAAAAGTGTTGCATTAAATATAAGGAAATGAACTTCTATGCATATTTATAAAATGCAATATATATTGAACTGTTTAATGATATATACTTTTATTTTAAAGTTTATTTTTGCCAAGCAATTTCTTAGATTATTACTGCCATTGTCGAGTAGTTAATAGTATTACAAGTTCTTCCATTCCATTTTTGGCAACCAGTCTTCTAGTAGACTATTACTGCCATTGTCAAGTGAGTATCAATATTACAAGTTTCTTGATATAATTTCAATGAACTAACAAGATGGTGGCCATCTTGCAAGAACTTTCCATGGAGTTTTTGTGGCATCTCAGAATTCATGGTCCGTGGTATTATTTTCCATTCACTTCACTTATGCACAATAAACAAACTATATTACATAAAAAACCACCAATTTTACACAATATAGAGTCAAGTAACATAAGATTATGAATAAATTGATATATACTTATTGATATCTAGAAGATAAACATATATATAAATCCTAAGTAACAGTATAAATGCTAATGAGATTTTGTTTATTATTCTTTCACACCTTAACTACCCAACCAATCATCATGAAATTTTACATTTGCATTGTCAAAGTGACATAAAAGAATGTAGTTTATCTATAATATAGAAAAAAAGATCTGTTCCTAAGAATTAAGAAACAAACGAAAGCAATAATAAATATGCCTTTCGAATTTTATTTATTAATTATTTTCTATATTATTTCATTTTTAGGAGCTTTTACTCCACCAAACATATCCACCCAATTGTTCCCCAATCTTTCTAGCGCCATCAGGAGTCACTGATGAAGTATCATTACTGGGACATACAGCATCTTGGCTTCATCCAAACAGTGTTCAGAGAAGATACTGTCCTTTCAAACTTATAGTCAAAATATCATCAGTTGGATAGTGTTTACTGGAGTAGATATAACCAAATAAAAAGTAATGTATTTCTATAGAAATTTTACATTAAATATATTTAAATTTACATATACAATGAGTATAGTAATAGAAAAACAGAATAGTAACACAATTACAGAATCAGTCAACTGGAACTTATTAAGTCACTACTGATTGTTTTGAAACCTCATTTGAATATAAAATCAAGAATAAAGATCAGATGGAAATAGTATTACAATTTAACTTTAGAATATCACAGTTGTACCTGTAAAATATAATAAAAAATGTCCAATCAATATTTAACAATATAAACTATTGTACTAAATTTCTTATTCTGGTCTTGATAGATGACTTTGGTTTAGACTTCTTCATTCAGTAGTCGCTTAGCTTTTGTATCAAAACACACTTTACCCACTTCGGTAAAAAAATGTTCCTTGAATTTTGCAAGCATAGTTATGTTTCTTAATGTGCAATATTTTTATTTACTATAGAAATCTATTGATATTTTAATAGCTTTATCAACAGATACAGTGCACCAATATATGTTATTAAATTAATTTTACAAATTTTGTGAAGTTTCAGTTTAATGTACTCTACAAATATATTCGTTTGCATTAAAAACTTTTTGCTATAGTAATTCTATTAGTATTATAATATTAGTAATTTATAGTATTCATATTCTTTATTTAAACTCTCAAAATAACATTAAAGAGTAATAATTCACAAGGAGCTCACTTAATCAACCTATTTACATACCTGACAATATTATATTGTAAAACATTTTATGTAATTCTGTCAACATACCTATAAACTTCTTTTTTGAGAAACTATGTTCACAAATTCCATCACTTTTCCTCTTTAAGTTTTTTCTATGTTGTTCCTCTTTCTTCCTCTTTTCCTTTGTATTAGCCTTATCTTTTTTGCATGTATCTATTTCGCTCGAATTGTCGTTCGCCTTGAAAAAAAGGAGATATACAGAATCAAAATATTATCTACGTGTTTTTCTAATAAGTATAAACAATGTTTCTTGAACACTCTACACGCATCTATTTGAAGTAATAAATGCTAATTTCTTGACAATGCCAATGAGAAACTATAAAATTACGAAATTTACTTGTGGTCTAGTCCAAGATGATTTCCCAGTTTTCCTGTTAAAATAATATTTCCTGCCGGGATTTGACTTCGAAGTACAGAGCGCCCAACCATCAGGTAACTCGGGAATACCATTTTTATCGCAACTCATCGCGTATAACAAAACAATTATTCTTCAAAACTACAGCAAAAATTAACAAATATTAGGTCCATATTTGACAAATCAATTTGATTCTGTCCAAAGAGAAAAAACTGTGTCTATGGCACAGTAATTTTTTTTCTGTGATTATGACACACATAAAGATTCATTTATAAAAAAACTTGATCATTTTTTGTAAAACGATACCTTATAAACCAAAAAGAAAACCTTAAAAAAATGAACATATTAGGTATCGATTGAATCGAACCTTTATCTGATTTTCGAAAAACTTTGAATTTATGTAGATCAAGAAGTAAGTAATAAAGTAATTGTATGAACCAGATAGTTTTTTTTTTTTTTCGAACTGACTACGCTATTTACCCAACAAGGTCTTAACAGCTTCACCGGACTACGTGAACCAGATAGATTTTGAGCATTAGGTAGCAGTAAGCAAAATATAGACATTAAGAGTATATATGAATAAAAACTCTATATTAATATATAATATTTAGAATCTATTATTGGTTAACTAAATAATTATGTGTTATTGTGATCGTAAAACGATTACGACATAACCAAATTTAACCAGGTACCATATTTGTTAATTATTCTGAAAATTAAAGCTATGTTTACGTCATTGTTTGAATCAAAACAGTCTTGTGTGTTTTACAAACATCTTCCCCAGTATAACTGCTCCAAACTTACGTAAACGACTAAATATTATGAAGATTTTTTGATCATTGGCAGAATTTGTATTAACGACATGCCGCACATCTCGCTATTACAGAAAATTTAAGTTAAATAGGTAGTCATCGATATAGATAAGACACTATATACTGAGAGTCATCGTTGCGTTATGCGTATATCTGAACGCATTACACTTATTAATTTGTAAAAAACTAGTTCATTTGGTAGTAATATGTGTACATCTCTACTATAGCTAGTACAGAGCTACTAGGTCTCTACTTCATACTAACATGGACATTTGAATAATAAGTCCATGACTTTCTATAAGGTACTCTGTGGTCTCTAGCTCCACCTGCGCTAAATATTTATATGTGGTCTGTACTAAACAGCTGATTTAGATTATGTCATTCATTATTACAATCTGTGCACAGAGTACTTTATATATAGGAAAAATCTGTGAAACATCTCTAACGCGAACATAACCTATAAACCTATTTTGTTTTGAATATTTTAGTTACACGGTCATAAATAAAAATAATGGAAAGACTTCTAAAATTCGCAAAAACAGTACGCAACAATTGGAAAAAATCAGTGTTTGGTGTTATCGCTTTGTATTATGCTGGAGCCACTGCTAAAGAAAAATATGAGTAAGTAAAATATTGGCTTGGCATTAGAAATTCGCATCACGAATTTGGACGAGTTAAGGGTTGTTTTTTATAGGGTTGGTTACCTTTCAAAAGACACCCCATCACCCGCGGAGAGACGTAGTATTTTTTTATATGTGTTTGAAGTTACTTGTAACGGAACGTGATTTTTCCTTCAGATGCGCATTGGTTTATAATACTATATATATATAATTATGTTGCTTTATACATATTTATTGTTGTTTTATAATTGTTCACTATTATTTCAGAAAAAAAAAAAATATAATTATTTGTACGACGTAAAACGGAACGTTTTCCAGATCTTGTATTTTTATTTTATTTCTACTATGTTTAATCAAAAACTCAACTGTCTCAATCCTAGAAAAAAAAATAATATAAGTTATTTGTATGACCATAAAGCCTCTCCACACATAACACAGGTGAGCGAGCAATCAAAATGGTCAGAGCAAATCCGACTAAGTCACAGTAGGTTAAATAGAGGAATAGAGCTGTATCGAAGCGTACCTTCGCTACCCGCCCTAGTTCTCTATGTAGGTTAGTATTGTGAATGCATATCAAATTCCTTATTGTTTCATATTAAATACTTTTTAACCACTATGAGCTTAAATGTGAAATATTTGAGTGAAAAATGAGGACAGAAGTTTATTGTAAATAATATTTTTTTTGTTCTCAAGATTTATGCTTTTCCATCAATAATTTAAAGGTTAACTTGTGTTAAAATCAATTAATTGGTGCGTAATCATTATCTTATTGGTTTCATATTAAGATAGAAAGTTCAAACATTTTTTTTGCAAAATTTATATTTTTAACCCTACCAAAAATTTAAGGACTAATTTTTAGAAATATGCTTTATAAGGTTCAAAATATTGTGGATTATGCTAAATGTGAGGTGTACTCATATTTCTTGTAGTCACTTATCTTGGATAGCCTAAGATTTCATTTTGTATTTCCAATTCTATACCTATAGTGGTTTAGCTAAGAGTTTATGTGTAACTTTGTTATAAAACCTAACAGTATTACCTAAAAAAACTGTTATTAATCTTAGTGAGCCTGAAACAGTAATGATCAATATGTACACGCCCGCGTAACCACAGGTCACGCCGCCGTGGTCTCGGGGTAAATTTCGCTCCCGCACACCAGACTAGGCCCCCCTCGGCAACAGCTCAAGCCTAAGTCCGTTCCCTCGGCGTGGAGCCCTTGAGGATGCTGCTCGCACAATACAGTGACACAAAATCTTACATCACTGCGACAACATTACACATATCACCTCCACACACGTGCATACATACATCATACACGCTTACACATGCAGGTGGAAGGGTTTTATTTTTTCCCCTTATCAAACTAAAATAATTTAGAATAGAAAAAAAAATTCAATATGTTCTTGTTTAAACTGTTTTGATATGTGTTTGTTAAGTATTTAAATTATGTTGGTATTAAATTCTCTTATAGAATAAATGTAATAATGAGAGCAGCATGCAAAGAAGCAGCTAAGTATGGTGAAGTCGTCATTCCTATGGAGAGGAATCCAACTCTTGTGACTGTGATACTTAACCCTGTAGCAAACAAGAGGAAAGCAAAGAAAGACTTTGAAAAGTACTGTGAGCCACTCTTGCATCTAGCTGGGTTGCAGATTGATGTGGTATATACAGCATCAGAGGGCAATGCTAAAGAGATTGTAGAGACATTGCACGGGACAGAAGCTATTATAGTTGCTGGGGGAGATGGAACATTGTCTGAGACTGTTACAGGTAATATATTATTAAATACAGTTTTATAGTTTTACAACTTTAAATATTTTGTTCCATTAAGCTTTTAAGGTTACATAGAAGATATATTATCTTGTTATCATAACCAGAATATAGCTTTTAGTTATAAAGATAGTTTGAACCACATAGCGACCCCAGATAGAACTTAATTTTTTTCAAGTTTAAATATAACAGTGGCGATTTTTTATGTTGTAATATGTATTATTTTAAGAGCTTTTATTCTTTGTATATAAGCATGTGACCATAATCTTATTTTTAAATGACAATGTAGCTGCCAATGTTCATTTATTTTTACCTATAAATATATGTTATAATGATAAATACTTGGCGGCAGATCTTATATTCTAAGTGAGAGTGGTAGACGTGTAAAAAAAAAGTAAAATGTTCTTTTATTACTAATTAAATATATTTTCAGGTCTTTTAAGAAGAAACGATGAGGCTAATCGTTTCCCTTTGGGCGTGTTACCTCTTGGTCGTACAAACTCTGTTGGCAACACATTATTCCCGTCAGGTAAAGGAGTTGAGAAAGTGAAGCAATTAGTTGATGCAAGCATGGCCATCATTCAGGGCAATACCGTTTTGAAAGACGCCATGAAAATAGAGCCCATTACAAATGATGACGAAGAGCCCAGTAAACCTATATATGCGATGGCGTCGATGGAATGGGGTGCTTTCCGTGATACCTTAGCTAGGAAAGATAAGTATTGGTTCTTTGGGTCACTTCGAGAGTATGTCGCGTATATTTTCAATGGTTACAAAAACTCACTAACATGGAATTGTAGCGGTACAATTAAATATACACCTCCATGTATAGGATGTAGCAACTGTGTTGCCAAAAAGCCAGAACTTAAAAGCAAATGGGCTTTCTTCATGCCAAGCACTCAAGCTGCACCACAACCAGATCAAACTAGAACACTGAATCCTGAATGCGTGTCGTTACAGGAACTATGCTTTAAAACGTGTGATTTCAAAATAAAAACGCAAAATATTGAAGCCAAAAGTGAAATACCATCTTTAAGTTTAGTTTTAGGTAAAAATAGTTACTCTTACATTGATTTCATATCCGAAGGTTGGAACAGAATTAAGAAGAATGAAAACTCAAATATAATATATGCAAGGACTATTGATTTACTTCCTAAAGATTCAGACAAAGAAGTAACAATTGAGATAGACAAGGAAGAATTTGATCTCAAGCCTGTTAGAATAACATTGCTACCAAAGACTATAAAATTGTTTTGTCCTCCTGAACTAAAGAATATTAATTAATTTCTTAATTTTTTTATCATAAAATTGAATATATTGTTCATATTTCTTTTTAATTCCACAATACTCATAGAAATAATGGATAAAGTGGTAATAAACTAGTATGAGAGATTCTTTCACTTAACTCCTGGACTATCCAAAACCGTGACGGTGTTATTACAAAAAAGTTAAATACGTATTTAAACCCTGGCTTTAAAAAGGTCTCATATTAAATGCACCGCGGTCGCTGAATGTCCGCCATTTTGCTCTTTTGTCTAGCTTTGGTTACGTTAGGTTAGACTTGTGAAAAAGGATAACGCAAACTTGCCTCGGGCGAGCGCGGTGCATTTATTAGGAAACTTTGTAAACCAAATATTTTATACGTATTTAACTTTTTGTAATAACACGGTGAAGGTTTAACTTCCATACAAACCAATCAATCATGAGGCACAGGTTAACAAACTTTTGACAGCATAAACGTTAAAAAGTACTAGATTTATTACAAAACTGAAAAATAACTTTTTAATTTGTACGAACTTATTGTTACTAAACAATGAAATTTAACATACAATATCAGACATTAATTTAAAAGAAATTAATAATATGATCCGCCATTTTGAGATCTGGGTCTAAATCAGCCGAGGGGTTAACCATGTTTTTATTTTATAGGTTATATAATATGTAAGTTCTTGGTTGAATAAAATAATTTATTTTACAATAAAGACATAGTTTTAATGTTAGCAAATGTTGTATAAAAAGGTATTATTTTCTTTTAAATATTACAGTATATTTTGCCGCGCGTATTCCCATATAAAGATGGCGGCCGTGACGTGAACATTTAACGATCTGACGAAGCCTTGCTGAGGTATTTCTACACAATAATCCATCATGGGTAATAAATAACATGGGACACCTTCCTTTTCATGCCTGAAAATAATATTTTACTTTGTGTAAATATATTAATGTTAATGAGGAATGGTTAGATGTTTAAAATTAAAAAAATCGAAGGGTACACTGTTTCAAAAGTGATTTAAATTCATTTCAAAATCAAATTCAGCATCAATTCATTCAAAAATCTTTAGAAAAAGAAATTTAAAATATATAAATCTATAAATAAAAAAAATGAAAATTTACGACGGGTACTCAAAATTATTTTGAAGGGTAGGTACTGAAACATCACAAAATTAAAGTTTTTTTTTCAAACCATCGTTTTACCGTGGAATATTCCATAATATATAATAGGTAGTGAACTATTTATTATTATATCTTCGCCTATTCATATATGTAAGACGTGGAAGGGACCTCCAATATCTTAGCGACAGAGACAATATAAAAAAGAAGAAAATTGTTACCCGAGCAGGAGTAAAGTCTTCTTCGGGAATTTGAATTTCTGGAGACTACAGCTGGTGGATGTTTGTTCTGCGGCGACTACGGAATATCCCTCGGCTTTCTTTCTCATCAGGTATTCCTTGAGCGGTTCTCCTGGTCGCACTTCCTCAATATCTATCCATCTTTCCGCTGACACACTGACATAATGGCATCTTTTAAATACCTTATTATCCTAACTAATATTATGAATCGAGTTTTTGGAGGGATCTTAGACAGTTATGTAGTGGATTGTATATTTTATTTTATTCATTTTGTAATATTGGTGGTACTTTACGTAATATAGTTCGATTATTGTGCACGAGTAGAGTGGATGGGAAACAATACCACGGATCATGAATTCTGAGATGCCACAACTCTGAGGTGGGCCTCCGGCGCTCTCACTGACCGAACGAAACGTTCTGTGAGAGGGTAGTACTACCCCGGGCGAGCCAACTCATTCATGCTGAAACCAGTAATAGCTTCAGCGTGGCTCTACCACCTACAGTTTGTTTACTCATTACGATTTCACGCGTTAATTAATCAAGGGATCATCATGGAACTTGCATTTTCGTTGTCCAGGAGTGCAACTAAGTGTACCTTTCACTAAAAAAAAGTATTATTCAAATTGATGAATGAATCAGTGTTAGGACATAGCGTCGATAGACGTAGGTTCGAATCCTTGCAACTAAATCGGAGCTTCCGATGAAGGAAAACATCGTGATCCACGGGCAACTTTTGGAGAAGATAATTTGTCCTTTAAACACTCATTTCATATTAACTAAAACGGATAAAACTGTAAACAATACTGACCTGAGACCTTGAAATTGCTTATCTTGTAGATGTCGTAAACTGTCCACTACGTAAGTCTTGACTCCAAACACTTCACTAGTTCTGGCCATTCCACCTAGGTTGGGTAATTTATCTATCAGTGATGCCACGACTATCAAATCGCTGGTGATCCCTTTCTGTGAATTAACAAATAAGATGGTTTACCAAAGCCAAATTATCTTTTCATTAGAGTATCACTAAAATTAACAAGTCTAAATACTTGAACACAAAAAAACGACTCAAAAACATATACCGACTCCAAAATGTCCTTGGCTATAGTAAGGTATCTGCCTAGTTTTGGACTGGCATAAGCGTAACCATATCTTCAAACAATATGCATTTCCTACTCGATTTTAAGGAGTGTGCCGATATTATAAATACAAGGTACAATGATAATTTAAATGGAACACCTTAAAATATTCCCTATCCAATAAAAAAAACAATTTTCCAAATCGGTTTATAAATAACAAAGTTTTGAGGTAACAAACAGAAAAAAAATGGAATTCAGAATCTTTTTTGTTAAGTCAATTTAAAAATCTGTCATATATTCGATTAGAATAATTATAAGAAATGCCACTCGGTAATTGCGAGTGTCACCCTTGTCGTTATAATAATAGGTCTTTACCTATGAAATTGCCGTTCTGCAGTACTGGCCATTTCAAATAAAAATAATTTTTATTTGGCTAAGAATTCTAATTTCAAATTAATTTTATTTTAAAAACATGGAATTCTTTTTCCACAAATAGTCGTTTGTTTATTGGTTAGTGTTACATTTCCATCGCATTTCAATCTTTTTTGTCATCATGGATACGTTAAAAATTCGAGTAATTATGGAATATGAGTACCGTCGTGGCAGCAACGCGGCACAAGCGGCACGCAACATCAACGACGTTTACTTTACGGAGCTAACAATACAAACCAACGCACCACCTGTTATTGGTTTGCCCGCTTCTCTTCTGGAAATTTCGACCTGAAAAATGAACCTCGCGGTCATCCGCAGACTTTGGTCGACAATGACGAATTAAAGGCGATTGTGGAAGCTGATGATACACAATCTACGGCTGAATTAGCAGCAGCTTTCGACGTTAGCGTCAAAACAATATTGGTCCATTTGCGTCAAATTGGCAAGGTAAAAAACTTGACAAATGGGTGCCCCACGAACTCAATGATAGAGACAGACAGACAGACAGACAGACAGAGAGACAGACAGACAGACAGACAGACAGAGAGACAGACAGACAGACAGACAGACAGAGAGACAGACAGACAGACAGACAGACAGACAAAAATTTTAAAAGGGTTATTTTTGGCTTCTATATCGACAACAAAGCCTACCCCCATCAAAATTTTCAAAAAATATTTAATGTACAGATTTGACCCTGCTACAGTTTTATTATAATATAGATGTTACGCTAAAAAATGGAGTAATGAAGCAAACGGTATGTGCTGTGCATCTGGAAAAGTACTTCTTCCTAATATTGAAGAACCACCAGAACCAATAAAAAGTCCTTTTGAAAAATAATCACAGATAATCCGCTCATTTTTTGAAAAATGGCGTGTTTCACCAGTGTTTAGCTTAACTGTGACTTAATTTGGCCGATACAGTAAAAAATAGTTCCCGCTAAGCTATCACGCACCAAAACAGATGAATTCACCGCGTAGTTTTTTTTTCTTATCATTTAGTTAGGTTACCACAATCATCTACCCTCGAACAGAAGACATTTCTTTCTGTAAGATTTTCGATTCTGGGTTGGATCGTGGGTACAAGATTGTCAAGACTATGATCAGTTTTAGCCAATCCATATATGTTTAACCCAAATGTTTAAAACAATAGTACACCCGTGCGAAGCCGGGACGGGCCGCTAGTATTAAATAAAATGATGTTTATTTTAGATAAGGACTAAGTGACTAAGAAGTAACCTTAAAAAAATGAATAAAAAACGTTCAGTAGTCTTTAATCGCGCGCACAAAACCTAATCGCTATTATTATATTTATATTAGCTCACTTATTACATCTTGAATCTTCGAAAATACGTCTCGGTAAATTACAGCTCAGTTGAAATGTGAGCTTTTATTTTGTTTAGTTTGTTTGAAACAACCAATGTAAGCACGTTTCACAAGCCGCAGTGTATTCAAAAGATGCAAAAATAATACCCGAAAAAGCAATTTAACAGCCGGAGTATCTTACTTTCGCTAAATACATGTTGAATAAGTTATATTTTAAGCTTTAAACTAACAAATAATATCAAATTTTGAACAAAATTACCAATTTTATACCTGTGGTACAAATGTTTGGACAAGGCTCTTCAACCACGCACAATAACGGGAAAAAGTACTTTATTAATTGCGTGTTAAGGTTGAATTCACACTAAATGTTCTTTATATTGTCTTTTCATTTCTGAGGGGAGTAGTTTATTACTTTGCTTGTTTTATCGTAAGTATTAGATAATATTTTGAACATTCGTGACTTTATTACAAGGTGTCTTAATAAACAAATAAGTATATATTTACGCGGACATGTTTTAGCTTCGATTTTGTACGTGACCCTTTATCTAGTTATTGTTGATAGAAGTCTTGAATTGAATAAAACATGTACACCATAAAATAAACTGGAGTTAAAAAAAAATCAAACTTAAAACGTGGCGCCTTCTACGAAGTACAGTCGGGACTACAGTTTTCAGTCAACGAACTAATTTAAAGCGCTATCGGTTCGAGACTAATGAAACTTACAATTAATAACAGCAATCAACATTAACAATAATTTAATATATAATTACAAAATTGAGGTCATTAATTGAAATGACACCATATTCCTACTACAAAAACGGGCAGTTCGAGCAATCTATGATATGGGACCTCGTGAATCATTAAAGACTAAGTTTCAGGAATTCGGTATTTTAACTCTGCCCTCTCAATATATTCTTGAGAATTTGATGTACGTCCGGAAAAACTTAGATAATCTGGATTTAGTAAAAGACCGACATAATGTAAATACCAGAAACCATAAGAAACTGGTCACTCCATGTTTCAGGCTTACTAAGACCAGTAACAGTTTTTTAGGTTATAGTGTTAGATTTCATAACAAAGTCCCAAAACACATTACCGATTTGCCGGATAGTAGGTTCAAGTGTTATGTCAAGCGGGTCTTAATACATAAAGGTAATTACAGGGTGGATCAGTATGTGAACGATAGCGACGTCTGGAAGTGACGCCTCTCCCTGTGCAACCACTAAAAACGAATGTAGCTTTATGTGTCTATTAAAAAAAAATAGTTATTATGAAAAGATAAACCAGATCGAGTTTCTTGCCGGTTCTTCGCGATGTCCGGGTTGTTTTCCGAACCGGTGGTAGTTTTGACGTTCATAAGTGCCTTCACAGAGCTTAAATTGAATAAAGAGTGTTTTGATTTTTGAATATAAATAATTATATCTCTCAAGTTGAACTAAATTATACATAAATACCAACTTTCATGAAAATGGCATGTATATGGCGAAAAAGCCCGTCATAGTGATTCGCTTTTGCGGGTCGCGTTTCGGGATCAGCCTGTGCATATGCAGCTTTTCGCAGGTCGGCATGACAGCGGCGACCGGCAATGAATCGTGAGTCACTCGGTGGTCGCCATTTTTTTTTTATTGTACTGCGCTTACCATCAGGCACAGTGCAGTCATTTTGCCGTGCTACTATAAAAAAAAAAGATTTGTTGAGTAGTTTCGGAGATCATCGCGGACAAACATCATGATACTAGATTATTATATTTTTAAGATTGATATGTAGGAAGCTTTGCTCTTACCTTTTTTTCATTTTCTTGTAAATTAACATCAGTCATATTCTTCCATGGTATGTATTTTTTCTGTATAGTACCAACAGAATCCGTGTCTTCATTTACCTTTAACTCTTTTATATAGCTAAATTCTAAACTCTCTAATTCGACATCTGGCACTCGCTGTACGAGCCACTCTTTTTTAAAATCACTATCAATATTTAGCTTAAGAATTCCATCAACATCTTTCATAACAGATTTGACAAAATTTGTGTCTTTAACAACATCGAGTTTAATATCATACTTTGGTAATACTTCGTAGATGAAGAAAGGTGTTAAATTTTTTATTATATCAAAATGTTTAACGTAATAATCATCTCGGAGTTTGAGGAAATTTTTATCTTTACAACTCTCTGTAAATGTTCTTTCTATAATATCAATAGTGTACTCATATTTACTTGCGTTCAATCTGTTGAGATTGTACAATTTAGTCGCTAAGTATTGTGCGTGTAACCTTATGTTGAACATTTGTCCCATGGTATGGGAAAGTAGAGTGTCCATAATTAAGTTGTACTCTTTACCAGTATAAGTACCTACTAAGAGTTTATGTTTCAACAGACAATACATGATCATGAACTGTGATTGTAAAGGTACATTCTTTGATTTTAAATCTTGCAAAATGGCTTCAGTGATAGTAGTTTTCTGAAATAAAAGTATCTATATATAGGCGAATTTAAAACAGTTCAATATCTTCAATATATTCATTCTATTTGTCCACATTAAATTACATTTTCAACAATCGTTTTTAATTCCATGTGATCTGTAACAACCCTACCTAGTTTGTTATATTCGCAGTATCAACTTATATGCAATTACCATCATCAGCAGCCTTAAGAGATCCACTGCAGGGTCATAGGCCTCTCCCCGAAAGAAGATATGGGTATAATCACGTCAGGCCACGACGTATTGGTGATTTTATACTCTGAGAAATCCACAGTTCTATGTTTTCTCACATACTGTGGTACTATAAGAACAGTTCCCAGGTTCAGGTTTCCTCAGTTTTTCCTTCATCAGCCAATGGTGTTACCAATTGAAATTAGTATATGTATGCGAATCCCGAAAAATTTGATGGTACATGCCGGGATTCGAGCCTGAGGACATCGGAATGATATTCCACCGTTATTCATTATTCACAATGTGTTATTTGCCTCTATATTTGTAATATTACTTGTGTTTTACGTAATATAGTTTGGTTATTATGCACAAGTAAAGTGGATGGGATATAACACAACGGAGCATGGATTCCAACAGTAGTCCGGTGAAGCTGTAAAGACCTAACAAGGTGAACAGCGTAGTCAGTTTGAAAAAAAAAGATTCCAACTTGCCAGAATACCTCTATAGACAGTTCTAACAAGAGGGCCACCATTTTGTTAGAATTATTGAAAATTGGGAGAAACTTGTAATATTATTTATTACCAACACGACAATGGCAATAATAATCTACTAGATTAATTAATTGCCAAAATTAAAATTAATTAAATTTAAATGGGATTAGCTCCTCGTCACCACGAATTGCATACAAATTCTCTGCCTAAGGAAACTGGTAACTCACGCAGTTAAGGAATAAAGTAAAGGATATAATTAAAATATGTTTGATGACTGCTGTTTTTTTTTTAAACAATCCGCATTTTTGGCAAAACAGGTTGACGAGTATGATAAACGAAACACATAATATAAAAACATTATAAAATACTAATTTTAATATATACTCAATTATAAATAATATACAATAGATAACTAATAGTACAAAATGAAAGATGTATATAATGCAACATGGGTCCTAAAAGTGTTGTATGCCTTATTATGATCAAATTTCGATCACTGGATTCCTTATGAATTTTACTATTATATTAAATTGATCCTTGGGTGTACAGAATAAAGAGTAAAGTTCTATTTCTCAATCACACCAGTATGGAAAGAGAACTATGCTTCATTGATTTCTTACTTAATCAACGCATTAAAGTTAATAATAATTTCAAATTTAAAACTTGATATATATTATGGAAAGGAATGATTTATCATCGTCATCATCATCATCGATTTATTTATGTCCACTGACATACAATTTTAAGACTAATGTTCATCAATTGATATTAAATGCTGAGATACTTAAACATAACACAGAATTTTATTAACTCCTATATAGTAAGAATAGGTCAAGTAAAAGGACAATAAACTTACCCGTAAATAAAAATGTAAACATATGTACCACTCCAAATAAATCCTTACACTTGGTTGATGAGGTAATTTTCCTAACATTTCAATGCACCAATTTAGAACCTCATCATCTTGAATGCCAATTTTTAATACAATCATGAGTATATTTTGCAATGCCCTCAACAAAACACGGTGTGATTGTGAATTAGCATGATATCTGCTCTTATTTTTTAAAATATCGTCAATTTTGCTTTTCATAAATCTTATAATTGTATGTAATGTTTCAGAATCATTAATTTTACACATTGTAAGCACAGCTGTATATTGTATACGAAAATCATGATAAATGCCAATGCTGTAAGGAAATTTATTTAAATCTATATTAATAAAAAATAAGTTGTGGAAGCAGCTATATATTTTTATCTAATTTTATGTACTGCAGGTACATGCATTCCAATACTATAAAATGCTATTACCTTGTTTTATCTTGTCCATATTTGGGGTTATTGAAAATATCCATTTCTACATTGTCACTAATTCTGTAACAAAACAATATTATTTTATTGTACTTCAATTACATGCTACAATGTATAATATCTTGTATTTTATAGTGTTCAGATATTACTAAGTTCTTGAATAAGAAAATTAAAATGTAGCGCCATCTATGAGATATCTATAATAGTTGGTGCTACAGTTTTCTGTCAGCAAACTAATTTAAAGTGCCATCTGTTAAAGACTGATGTAACTTACAATTAATAACAATAATCAACATTAACAACAACATGTCAACTTTCATGAAGAAGGATTAAGTAGTTTCAGAGTTCATCATGAACAAATATCATGACACTGGATTTTTATACCATATTTAAATTCTTTTAAGATGTTTCTTTTAACATACTTTAACATAATGGCATGGGACTTTTCAAAAAGAGATTATAACGCACTCTTCACGGTCAGCAATACAACAGTAATGCCTTTGGTGTTGCAGTTGTCCATAAGCGACAGTAACCATTTATCATCAGATTAACCTTCTGCCTGTTTGCTCAACTTTGTTTACAATTTAAAAATAATAATAACATATTACCTTTGATCTTTTCTTGGTAGTGGATTAAACAATAGAATCTCGCAAAGAATATACACCAAGTGAGATGGGAGAGGGTCTTTGTTATTTAACTCCATAATTAAAAAGCATAGAGGTGTATTTCTTATTGGTGCTAGTTCTATGATTTTACTACAATGTAATAGAACCAAGTTGTTAAATTCAGGATTTTGTATAAAAACATCCTGAGTTAATAACTCAATAAACTCTCGTATGCAAGGTGTGTATTGATTATTTGATTTTAACTCCTCTAGTTCTTTCCAAACTCTATTTAGAAATGCACCTAAATTGAAATTTGACTTTTCTGTAATCAACAGATTGCATAGGGTTTTGTTAATAATTTTTAATATCCATTTTAGGCATCCATAGCCTCCACAATCTAAGACTTCTTCAATAAAGTTAACTATGTATGCTGTATTAACCTTACATTTTCTATTAAATAATTTGTATACCAATTCACAAGTCTGTTCATAAAATATATTTTTTAATCTTCCTGTCCTTTCGACATTTTGTGTATCTTCTTTTATGAAATTTATAACAGTTTGTAAATTGAAATGTTCCATCACATTTGTAAAAAGTTTAGAATTCTTATCAATATTATCAAGGACAAAATAATTAATATTGGAAATACTTAATACTTTCTTCTCTAGATCTCCACTTTTATCCTTCAGTACTAATACAGAAGCTTGGTAAAGTTGACATAAAATTTCAGCAACATCATCACTTATTTCAATTAAGTCAAATTTAAGGTTTTTAAATAGTAATGCCATGTCATCCACACTTAAATCTTTTTCATTCATTAACAAACTCAAAATATATTGCATAATGATCTTAAGCTCTTTAACGATAAAGGTATTTATTGTGGTTGTTACTTCAGTTGCTTTAGAATCAGTTTTACTCAATAAATGCATCAGGAAGACAAAATCTTTAAATAATTCCAGTTTATCACAATACTGCCTGCTTATTATGTCTCTTATATTATTCAATTTTTCATCAATTATACTAACAAATATGAATGTATCATTAGGGTGAGCATTGAGATAGAATAATCCTAAATCAATATTATTATCACATTCAATAACAGAATGGAAGAACTGAATTTTCTCTGTATATTCCAAATTCAGGGTATTAAGTAAGATAATTAAGGGATTATTCACAGAGATATCTTTTCCATACAAATCAAATTTAAATGAAGGACAGATCTCAGCATAGGTTCTCCAATTAATACCTTTACAACAGTTCCCTACAAAATATGTCACATTTATCAGAACAGCTTTTCTTATGTATAAATTATTGCACTGTATTTTCATTATCTCTTTTATTCTATCAGTAACATACTTCTCATCAACAATTTCTAAGAATTCTATATTTACTTTTGCCAATATATTAGTTATATAATAAAATGGTACTGGTGACCATCTTACTGTTGGTATGGTTTGGAAAAACATTACAAAATGTCGTTTATCCTTAATAGCATCATATATTTTGTCCTGTAGATTACAATATTCCTGTTGGTGATCAAAAAGATTAATGTCATTCAGAGCATCTAGCAGTTGTTTTACTTCTGATTCATTTCTAAGCTTAATTTTAAGTCTATGCTCTATGCATTTAATTCTAACTTGTGTGTTGTCATGTCCCAAACCTATTTTAAATGCAGCCTCTAACCAGTGATTTCCAAAGTTTTTCAGAACTTCAAACAATTGTAAAGATGGTGTCACTATGTTGCTTTGTTTCTCTTCCAAGCTTTCTATTAAAACAAAATAGTTATCCCAGGCAGATTTCAATACCTTACTATTTCTATGTATCCATATAAATAAATCACAGTCATCAGATATTATATTGATATTTTTCCTTAATAATGTTACACAATCAATTGCCCTTTTTGACATGTAAATTGCTATTTTCCGTATAGAGGAATGGATTGACTTGAAACCATTGAGTATGATCTCCCAGAATTCCCTTTTACATACTATTCTTGATTCTAACTTTGTATCTTCTTCTCTGTCAACACTAGGCAAGTAATAATTCGAGAGTGAACTTAAAATTTTCAGCGATGTCTCCTTATCTTGCAATTGTATTATATATTCCCATACTCTATCTAAAATATCGAATCCAATAACACCTGCAAATAATTTAGGCACAGTTTGTGATAAAAAATGGTTTTTAACACTCTCATTGTAGCTATTTAAAATATTTTCAATTGGTATTTCTGCAAACATCAATGATGTTATATTTCCATTTTTAATTATTGCATCCAAGATAGCATCACATACTTTTAGATATATTAAAGCTTTCAAATTATCTCTTCCAGTTTCATTCGTAAATATATCACCTAGTGTAATATCATACAGAATCTGCTGTAATAAATGTTCAGATTTGGTCACAACACTAGATGGGTGTAATAATAATGCAGTATTTATTATTTTACAGACATAACCCACATTTTCTTCATTAATACCTTTTAATAATTTTACGATAAAATCACATTCGTCTTCATTTTCACATTCAGTGTTTTCTTGTATATTTATTAGTTGTTTGTATTGCAGCAGTAACAGAGCGTTCTCTAATTGTTTGTTTGTGTGATTGCTCCTTCCCATTAGAGACTTAAGTCGGGTATCAATAAGTTCTTCATCAAGATCTAGTAGATCCAAGAACGATAACATGTCTTCATAGAGATTCATTTTTATACTAAATTATTCCTACTCAACTTTACATTTTTAAAGGTTATATAGGTATAAAATTTTGTCACGGAAATACGAAAGCGATCTTGAAATTCTTTAAAATTATTTTTTAACTCTATTCGCTTATAAAATCTTGGTGTATGTTCTTTCAGTTACTCATTCTGAACCATCTGAAATTGTAGAATTATTTTTGCCTATTATATTTTCTATAAAGACTTATTGCAAAACACATGTCAAAAACATGTGGTAGTGACATTCTTATCTATGGTGACATTACCACATTTACTGTCACAAAAACTACACAGAGTGATCAAATTAATTTATCTGTAATTCTTTGCAAATGTTCTATAGCAGTTGTACTCAACCTTTTTTTTAAACAGACCACAAACCCGTTTCACTCTTAGTGTTGCAGGCCGCAAACTACAAATATTGAAGTATATAAAAAACATAATTTCTAATTGACAACGTATTAATGTAGTGAAAAATGATTGTCCAATAAAACAAGCTTGGTATAACCCTTATATCATAAGGAACGCATCGCGGTCGGGTTACCTGGATCTATTAAATTTACTCAGCGTGCTCAAAGTTTTTCTGATGGGCACGAAATTTAAAATAAAGTATAATCGGGTAGGCCAACTACAAAGACCCAGCGCGGTGGGCCGCAGATTGAGTATAGCTGTTCTATAATATACATAGACAAAAAAAGAAATTCTCTCTCTACGATATTATATCATATATATGTGGCATTCCACGCCAAAACTGATTTTTTTTCGTAGTCCGGTGAAGCTGTTAAGACCTTGCTTGGTAATTGCGTAGTTAGTTCAAAAAAATAATAAAGAGATGGTACCAATATTTTTTTTTATTTCCTCAGTTTTGTAATATTCATTAGTACCCGTCTAAATAACCCCCCGGGTAAATTTTGAGTTTTTTTTATTACACGTTCAAAAGATAGATAGATATACATATATATATATAATTTTAAACTTTAAATCGAGTTTTAAGCAATGACTGTTCCCTTTGATTTTCTTAATTTATGCTTTGTATTAAATTTCTATCCTTCTTAAAATATTAAGAGCAATCTGGCAATGGCAATGATCCTCTAATTAATATTTATTTTCGATTTTTGAAAATGTTAACTTCTTCGGTTTTCAAATCTATTGCTAATTTCAGAAATTACCACGATTGATAGTACCTCAACTTGAATTCATTTATTACTGTACATATTATGTATAAATCTTTACTCAGAGCAATTGTTAAAGTACCATGTATGACTAATTTGAGTAATGTAAACATTTACTTTTTTAATTTAATTTAATATATTAATTTGTAACATATAAATTATATTTTTCTGCATTCCTTCTCTGTATGAATTTTAGTTATGCCAAATGTCACATCCAATTCTTATTAATATTGTATATATTGCTGCTCTGAATATAGTAGTAAGTTTGGGCTTTCGTTAAAATATAGTTAAGAGTTTAATATAAAACAATGTTAAAATATTATTATAGGAATCTTAAATTAACATTTGTCTATTCATAAGTTGTCTTCTCGTTATATAAATTATATTTTACGTATTTATACCTAAATTTATATTCTGCCCATATCTATTCAGAGATTTCAGAGTGATCAAAACGTTTGGCGAGAACTGATGCGCTTAAAATAAAAATATACTTATGTGCTTAAAAAATTGATTAAGTTTTTTCTTCAAGTATTAGTATATATATTTATTGTTTGTGAAAATTTGTTGTTGTTTGTGTTCTTCAAAATATTACCACATTTACTTCTAACGAAATTCATAAAATTTCGTAATTTTAAATCTTATTGTCTTAAATTTATTGCAACATCTTCATTTTGTAGTTGCCTGAGTCTGTGTTTGCCTGTGGTGTTTGCTGTCTCTGCTGTCAAAATCGTCAATGTAGGTATAAGAAAAAAATCTTCAAGCTCCTAAGTAATGGCACATAACTGCTCGTTATCGGTTTGACTTTTTGTGGTATTTTAGATTATTATTATTTTTTAATATATCATTTATCAGGCCACATATTTGTTTTCGAGAAAACTTGTTCGTGTCCTAATAACTATGGAAGATAATTCATCTGGTGATGAAGAGATACAGAATTCTGGTACCAGCCACAAATCTGGAGGTAAAAAGTTAAAATTAAACGATGGTAGTTCACAGGACAGCATTAAAGACACAGGTAAATATTCCTTTGATGTCAATTACTTCTGTGAATACTTTTATGACGTAAAAAGTTCGTGTCCATTTTGTTGTTTTTTTTTTTGCTCGCAGCTTCATGTAGTAAGGATGAGAATGCAGATAGCGGTGTGTCTGCTGATAAATCTGAGAGCACTAGTAGCGATGATCGAACTGCTGGAGGCTCGGAAGGACCTTCTAACCAAGTGGTGGTAGCAGCGCCATCTACCAGCAACGTTCGTGCAATACTTTTAAATTTTAGACGTACTAAACGAGGGCAGAACTACAGGAAAAGGAAAACTCCTGGCAGGGATTCAGATAGCAACAATACGTCTACAGATTCAGATGATGTATCTATAGAAGAAACTCCTATACCAATGAGGCAAAAAGAAAATAGTAACTCTGAAACTGACAGCGATGATTTTCAAAGAATCATTGATTTATATGATAGTTCAAATGACTCACGAAGTGGGTAAGTAAATTATAATATAATAAATATGTTTAATCATATATAAATAAGTGTCTCAAATACTAGTAGAGTCAAGTATATCAATTTTTTAGCAACAAAATATACAAGAAATCATTTTTTTGAAGTTCAATTAAAAAATGACAATGCGGTTATAAGGACTGCTGACAGAAGTGAAAACTCAAAACAATAAAATAAATGTGTTCTCTTTTGAATTTCATATTAATTATAGTGAGAAAGATAATGGTTCAGAATTTGTTTATTGAAATTTGTGGTTTTCATATCTATTGGCACTTGGAACAATATATATACATTATTATAAAGCCTATTAAAAAAATCAAACGTATGATGATCTGCAAAATATCAAATTACGTGTACACAGGCCCTATATTGCTTGCATAATGCGAAATTACAAATTTATCTCCTGTTAAAAATACCACTCAATGCACCTAAAGAAGTTTTTACTTCAACGTGGTACCAGTAAAATGTGATAGGTACATGAGACGTGTTCCACTTACTGAATTGCTAGAAAGGCCTTAACAGCTTTACCGGAATACTACATTTCTCAGGCTTTCTATGCTTCATCTGTGCCTCTTCAACCTGATTACTTATAGGTTCTTTTATTTACCTAAAATCTTGACATTGATAGATTGTATTAGCAATTGAAAACATTTGGGTGTTAATAGTATGGTAGGCATTGGGAAGATTCTTTATACCTAATAAATAAGATTGGGTTATAACTTATGAGTAAATTAAAGTTGAAACAGTAAAATGAAATATATGAAAAGGTCAGTACCCACATTCCATTACTTGTTTGTGATTGTATCAAAACACGGGCTGTTCAATAATCTCACTTTTACAAATGTTATTTTGTAAATTTTTATTGAAATTGTAATTCGTTATTTACCATAAAATGTAGACATATAATGATATGAACAAAGAAGTTTAAGAGGAGTATTGGTTTGATTTGAATAATCGTTAAAGAATTCTACAATTTTTATTTATTGGCTCCATTGTGATTGTTGCCAAGTGCTCTCCACATTTGTTCTGCGAAGCTGTGAAGGTCCATGAGGCTAATAACATTAGTCACTTTAAAAAAAAACTAGATATTTGATTTAATATCGTAAAAATGAATAGTACACAGATACAATGATTTCCAACAAGTTCACAAATTAAGAATTCTCATTTAGTTGTTAAACATTGAGTGGTTGTTGCTTTTTATGATATATTTTTTCTATTTGATTAAGATATATTTTCCTAAACTTTTGATAAAATATTTTTCTGAAATGTTAAATTCTGCAATCAGAACAAGATTTATTTTTTAGGCCCCGATTATTCTCACAATGGGTTCCTATTTATAATGTACTTATATAAAAAAGGGTTTATAATTCAGTTTTTTACCAATGTATCAAACCATGTTTCTTTTATGGAAACCTTACATGGTGAGCATTTTACTCAACAATATCAGTTGTGATAGTTCCTTTGGATATTATTATTTTGTTTTGTAAATGGAAACACATAGATTGTATGCTTATCTTGAATTCTTAACAAATTTTCAACATCCTATATTCATAGTATATACATTTATGACAAAAAACAATATACTGTCAATTCTACAATCACTGCAATCATCAGGCAAAGTAAAATTCGAAATAGAAGATTGCATTTGATTGTGTTATGAATTCATAGTAAGAATACTATCATTTATAACTTTATTTTTGTCTATTTAGTGTTGAAGATGATAACAGGAATATAGCAATTATGATAAACATGATATTCCATGCTTATCTGTTTACTTAAAAACTCTGACTGACTGACCTTTTAATTTAATTAATTATTATTAATTTAGCAACATCTACAGGCTAGGAATTGTTATTTTTAAATCAGAAATCATGTAAACAATAATAATAGGGGTTCACAAATTATGTTGAGCATGCTTATGAGATATAGCAAAACATTATTTAAAATTAACAACTATAACAAATAAATTACAATTATTAACTTGAAATGGCTACTCATCAGAACTGATCAAATAGTTACAATTGAAATTTAACCTGAATGATGTGCCTAATGATCGAAGTACGTATTTATTTAGTATATATATTTAGCACACCAACATAATAATAACATAAAGGTAAAATTATATATTGTTTATTCAAACATAAAATTTCAATATAATTAGAACCACAGGTATATATGATATTTATACATAAGGTTAGTTAACCTATGATGTGTTTAAATACAATATATATTTAGCACACCAACATAATAATTACATAAAGGTAAAATTACATATTGTTTATTCAAACATAAAATTACAATATAATTAGAACCACAGGTATATATGACATTTATACATAAGGTTAGTTAACCTATGATGTGTTTAAATGCAATATAATAAGAAACATTTTTTAATGCTGTGCCATAGAGGTAATAAGTAAAAGTATTGTATGAAGATAAGTACACATCACGTAAGGAGTGAAAGAGCCGCAAGTGTTCTGCAAGCCGCGGTTTACCAAATACAGGTTTAGGTCTTTCCTTGTCCTGGAAACAGCTTCAATTTAAATATGCTCTTCAGGTGGTTAAGGGTAAGGTTAATTTGCTTAGGTCGATCAACACTACGATAAATGAATTTTATCTATTCGTCCAGAAGTTCATCAGCAAGCAACAACAGCTACGAGTCTGATCAGATGTTACAAATGCAGTCAAGCGACGCTGACAGCGACGATGGTGAACTTTCCTCAAGGAATAGCGAGGCTGCTGATGATAATGACACAAATAATGCGAACAAGGTCAAACCCCACAGAGTTCTCCTCAAGACAAGACCTAAACATAATTATTCTATCCTCAGAGGTATTTTTTTTCTAATATTCAAGGGTTTCTAAAGAGGTGCCCATTAATTACGTGAGGTAATCAGGGGCAAAGGGGCAAAAAACTTCACGTGGGGAGGGATCTGATTTCTGCAACTATCATGTAATATTTTTCATGTAGTCAATAGTACAATAATTTGAGAAAATCAGATTAGTTTAAAGTAAAACATGTTTCTAAACTAAAATACGCTTAATAATTGTAATTAAAGGTAATAATAGTATGAAAGTAAACATACAAATAATAATAATAGATATTGTATTTTTTTTAATAAATCCATTGCATTTATACTCAAAATACAAATTTTCACTTGAGATTAGAGGAGGGGTGAGGGGTAGAGATCAATCCCACATCTCACCAGGGGGCTAGCTAGTAAACCACTTCACGTAATTAATGACCGCGCCCTAATCAGGCAGCCAGCACTAAAAGAACCTATGCTTTTAAATTATTGCTAATAATAATATTGTTCTGCAGAAATAATAAATCGAGAGCTCGGTGTATCATTATCCAAGGGTAAACCATTGACAAATGAGACAAAATTCGAGAGAGATTTTTATGGATCATTACACGCTATATATAGATTGAAGAAACTACACAACCTGAACAAACACAGAGGTTGTGTTAATTCTATACATTTTCATCCTGAAGGTGCGTATGGCTATTATATGGAAATAATCCAGTTGGAGGAGTCTTTGGCGGGATCTTAGTCTGTCATGTAGTGGTTATTATAAGTTATTCATAATCTTTTGTTATTTGATTCTATCTATACATATAATAAGAATGTAAATCCAGATTTTTTGAAAAAAAAAAACTGTTTCTGGTATCTTCAATCATTTTTAGAAATGCCTGTCTGTGTGTATGAACATGCATCACGTAAAGTACTGGGTGCACGATAAAACCTCACCAAGAAAACCATAAAGCATGTCCACGAGTAACATTTAGTCTTGATTTCATTGAATTTCATTCTATCAAAAGTTATTGTAATTTTAATGACGACGCTACTTACATACAAGAGAAAGGTAGATAAGTAAATGGACTTACATTAAGTTTCACGCGGATGGAGTCGCGGGCACTGCTAGTATTTTATAATATTGGTGGAACTAAATGTACTACGGACGGTCCGGTTTCAAAGGGGTTTCCTTCCACGAGCGATCCGGTTGTGGAAGTCTGCTGAAGTTTTTCCCGGAGACTACAGTATGGGGTGCTTCAAGGGGAAAATAAATAGGTTACTTAAGGGTCGGCAACGCGCATGTAACGCTTCTGATGATACAGGCGTCCATAGGCTGCGGTGACCGCTTTTCAACAGGCGGTCCGCATGCTTGTTTGCTACCCCGCGTATATAAAAAAAAAAAAAATACTAGCGAGTAAGAGTGTGTGCATAGATAGATGCGTAGAGTTATATAAATAAATAAAGCGGATAGGAATATTAAGGTAAAAAACGAAATAAATGTTTAAAAATAAACGCGTAAATTTTGTAATAGCATAAATAATGAAATGAATGTATACAATTAATTAGAATAAGTTATAATGAAATAAATGGGAAATGAAAAAATATTACCTCCGCATGCTAAGGGCTCGGCTCGGATTATGTCTGAGGAATAGGGGACTAAAAAAAAAATATATTGGTGGCATTTTACGTAATATCGGTTATTGTGCACAAGTGAAATGTATTAAAGATAATACCATGGAGTATGAATTTTGCCACCAAAACTCCTCTAAAAAGTTCTAACAAGGGGGCCATCACGTCCGAACAATGAAATGATCACAAGACGCTTGTAATAGTATTATCTACTTAACAATGGCAGTAATAATCCAGAAGATTGGTTACTGAAATCGAATTTAGTAGACTAAAACATTGTTCTAGCTTCTTTTAACTTTCTGCAGGTCATTTACTGGCCTCAGGGTCAGATGACATGAGTGTGGTCGTATGGGATTGGGCACGGAGACAAGCTTTACAGACTATCAAGACGGGTCACAAATCAAACGTATTCCAAAGCAAGTTTATGTACCTGAATGCTCAGAGTCAGTTAAATATAGTCACATGTGCCAGAGATGGTCAGGTAAGAGAAGTTGTTATATTTTTCTTAAACCTGTATTACATTGTCTACTCTTCAATTGGAAGAAAATAAATTATTGTGTAATATGTATTCACATCATATTTTTTTATTTAATACTAACCGACCCGTGCCCACTTCGTTGGGTGGTAATAGGCATTATCAAGCTACAACTTTTTTCTAGAACTCAATCATATATCATCGTTCCTAAGAAACGTTTTCGTTCGACCATTTCTTCTCCAACTCCCCACATATTATCCCTACAACCTCACAAACTTTACTTCTTTATAATATTAGTATAGATAATATAATTAGTTAATAGCTTCTAATCACTTCGTACGCGTGGAATAGTAATTTTGGGCTAAGATGCAACGGACGCTCTAAAAAGGAAAATAAGCCCAGATTTGAAAACATTTTTCATTGTTGCTTCGTTCCTATTGGTCTTAGCGTGATGATATGTAGCCCATAACAATCACAAATAATGTGGCTTTATATTGGTAAAAGAATTCGGTTCAGTAGTTCCTGGGATTACCCCCTACAACGTCACTACGTCACAAACTCACAAACTTTATCTCTTTATAATATTAGTATAGATTACCTGACCTGGTGACGCGTTGCTATAGTTCAATTATTGAAAATCAACAGTCAGTTCTACAGTTTTCTGTCAAAAAAACTAATTTAAAGAGCCATGTGTTCGAGACTGGTGAAACTTCCAATTAACAACTATAATCAACATTGACGATCATTTAATTTGTAATTAAAAATATTGAGATTATTAATTGAAATATAATTCGTTAATTCGAATATTCGCACGCCTCTACTTTGAATAAATTGATGGATTCAGTTCTCTAAGATCCTTAGGTAATGCGTGAAATAGTGTAGTGTTTGTTGACAAAGTAGGGGAAGGTGGGGTAGGAATGCGTATATGTGTAGAGTGGTGGTGTGGTAGGTGCGGTTGGTGCAGTGTCCCGCGAGCGGCGGGTGCGGCGCGTCGCGGCGTCGGCTCGCGTGCCACTCGCGCGCCGCGCACAAGCTGCACGTGTGCAGCGCGGAGCCGCACACCGTGCTCTCCGCCGGCGAGGACGGGCTCGTCATGCACTGCGACGTGCGCGCCGAGCACGCCAACAAGTACGTTCCATCTACACTCACACACACACACACATACACACAGCCACACACACACACAAAGTCACACACACACACACAAAACCACACACACACGCACACAAAGCCACACACACACAAACATAATCATACCCAAATTATGTGGGGCGCGTCCGCGAGATTGAAAAAAAATGCACTTTTAATGATAAATATTTAATATCAAAAGAATACACTTTTACTTATATTAACTTTAACATTAAAACGTAACTATTGTTCGAGGTATGAACTAATAGCACCGTAACTAAACCTAGGAGAAGTCACTACCGTTCGAAGTCTGAACCGAGAGCCCAACCTAATCTAGAACCTATCCTAAGAGATGTAACGTGAAGTCTGAACGAATAGTGGCTTCAACTCTGATTCAATGCATGAGGTGAGCCTCACGATCTCAGGGTGGTGACGAGGGTCCAATTCCTCGTAGTTGTCGCCTCATGTCGCGTGATGTGCAGGTGGCCGATGTGTCACAATGGTTACAAGTAAACGGTGAATATTATATCGCAACTTGGCTGTTACCGTGTGGTATGATGGTGTAACACACAGACACGACCATACATAAACATAATCATTAGTGTGGCCCTAAAAAAAACTTATTTTTTTCGAATATATTACGAAAATATATTAGTTTATCAGATTTTAAAGGGTCCCGTGCAAGGCACAGTAAAAAAATGATGAGGTCGCCCAAAATTTTTTAAAATATCCGAAATCGTTAACAAACTTTTGTTAGTTACATTTCAATGGTGAAAATCATCTCCATTTTTTGTATGTCTCTAGTCTTATTTCTATTCTTTAGTATATCAAGAAAAATAAAAGGTAAAGGTTGTTCAGAAGTCGCTCTGGTACTACATGGAAACTTAAAAAAATCCTGAGTTACCTTAAACCTTAAATATTAACACATCAACTAGAATATTTCAGGGTGCTAATCTCCCCTACCGCGTCTGTCTGTCTATTCGCGATAAACTCAATAACTACTGATTGGATTTTCATGCGATTTTCACACCACCAGTAGATAAAGTGATTCATGAGAAAGGTTTTGGTATATAATTTGTCAAGGATTTTTTTATAGTGAAGACGGGACAACGTCTGCCAGGCCCGCTATTTTTAATTATAGAAAATAGTGAAATAACGAGCAAATAATAATAATTAAAAAAAATATATATCGACAGTTATGAAAATTAAAAAAATAAAATAATAATTGTGCAGCTTCTTCAATTTTTTATTTGAACTGCGTTTTGCAAGAGCCTTTTAAAACATGATAAATTGATATGTTCATGTTAGAGACTCGAAAATAAAAATTCGTTTTTTGTGTCACCCTAAAAATCCTACACAGACATAACCATACAACATCATCATCATAGGACATTTCATCTTCAACAGATGATATAAACATCATTCAATGACAAGGTATTTGAATATATTTTATTTTATCGCAATATAAGCAACACTTGCAATAGTGTCAATAATATGTTGATGACATAAAAAATATATTTGCATGTAACTTTTTTTTAAAATATATATTATAGGAGGCAAACGAACAGGCGGGTCACCTGATGGTAAGTTATCACCGCCGTCCATAGACACTAGCAACACCATGGGAGTCGCAAGTGCGTTGCCAGCCTGTCTTTTGGCGGAGGGGGAGAGGGGATGGGAAGGAGGGAAGGGAGGTGGGTGTCCGGCGCTCTCACTGACCGAACAAAACGCAACAATGCAAACAATATTACATGACGTCGGTTTTCTGTGAGAGGGCGGTACTAACCTGGGCGAGCCGACCCATTCATGCTGAATCCAGTAGTAGCTTCAGCGTGGCTCTACCACCTACGAAAACTTTAATAATATACTTAATTGTATTGTTTCTAGTAGTCGCATATGATGTGTAACATCTGACATAATAGATCTTTACCTATGAAATTGCCGTTCTGCAGTACTGGCCATTTCAAATCAAAATAATTTTTGTTTGGCTAAGAATTCTAATTTCAAATTAATTTTATTTTAAAAACATGGAATTCTTTTTCCAAGATCCCGTAGATGTTACCCCATGTATGCTAACTTTCTGACAACGATCTTGTAAATAAGAGACTAGAAGGTCGAGAGAAGATTCACAAACACCATAGTGTTTCAATTTAAGAATAAGCGTACTATGGTCAACGCAATCAAAGGCCTTAGACAGATCGCAGAACACACCAATTGTATCCTGCGACTCCTCCCAGGCTCCCAATATATGGTTTATGAGCGTTGCACCAGCATCAGTAGTAGATTTCAATTTTGTGAAAGCAAACTGTCGACCATCCAGAAACTTTTGCACTCTAAAATATTCTTTTCTATACTGTGAGTTCATATACTGTGACAATCTTCCATGTGCCATTTGATATGCCATAATAAAAACAGAAAATATACTTACCATTTATTTAATAAACTAGTGATCAAAATAAGTCTGGCTACCGTTTAAAAATGTTTCATTAGTTCTATATATTCGTTGAATAACGACATTTTAAAATATGTAGGAAACTCGTGTATTTCTGTTTTCAGCATACGCTTGGGCCAAAGTATTTTTATTCCTGTTCGGTAAAATGATTATATCAGCATGTTTCACAGGAATCCTTACATACATAATGCGAGTGACCAATGCTGGTTGGAGATGTGCCAGCTTCTCCATCATTGTGTTCAGTTCTTCAAAGTACACATCTGCAGTAATGCTCACCCCGTTTGGTAAGAAGCTGTGATGAATCACACGGGTGTTCATCACAGCTTCTTACCAAACGGGGTGAGCATTACTGCAGATGTGTACTTTGAAGAACTGAACACAATGATGGAGAAGCTGGCACATCTCCAACCAGCATTGGTCACTCGCTCGTCTCCGCTGCTCCTGCACGACAACGTCTTCCGTCATCCGCCCTACTCACCAGACCTAGCACCTACAGGCTACTACTTTTTCCAGAATTTGGATAACTCCTTGGCGGGAAAAAAATTCAATACCCGAGAGGCAGTACCAAGTGCCTTTGAAGAATTTGTTGCCTCACGCCCAGCTGATTTCTTTAAGAAGGGCATCAATAAACTGCCACTGCGTTGGCAAAGATGCATTGATTGTATGGGTGATTACTTAGATTACTATAAATAAAGAATACATGAAAAAAATACGTTTAATTTTTTTTATACAAAACTGCAATTTCATAGGTAAAGACCTAATATTATCCTTCTATGAAATTGAGATGAAATATATATGTAGTCAATTTATTCGTCATATTATTGGTCGAATATATTCTAAGCATGAAAATATACGTAATTAAGGCGCTCGCTTGCTCGCGCAAGTTTAATTCTAGTCGTGAAAAAAAAAAATGAATCGCGTATGATTGAAAATAATTTTTTACCAAATAATTATATATTTCAAATCAAGGATTTTTTAAAAATCACAATGAAAAGTTCTATATTGACAGCTACAGGAATTAACCTAAATGTATGAAAAAGATCAGCACTAAACTAATTATTTGAAGTACTCCATATTATGTACTCGTATTTTTTAAAGAATAATTAACTTTGTCAGACGCTTAATAGTGAACATAATAATTAATATAGTTTACACATATAAATATGACCTCAGATATTATACACAATAACGTACAATAACGTATAACTGTAGATGAGTGCATAGCTGATTCTCCACGCAAACCCCGCGCGCTCAAAACAAATAGTGCGCGCTTTCCCGGTTTCCTGTAATATTTCCTTCCCTTTTCCTAAATTCTACAAACAATATCCATCAACCGAGAGGAAAGGTAGCTGCAGGTGTTGGTAGTGTAGTTGTAGGTGGTAGAGCCACGCTGAAGCTATTACTGGATTCAGCATGAATGGGTCGGCTCGCCCGGGGTACTACCACTCGACCCACAGAAAACTAACGTGAAGTAACAGTGCTTGCATTGTTGCATTTCGTTCGGTCTGTGAGAGCGCCGGATAACCCACCTCCCCCTCCCCCTGCCCGCTTCCCCTCCCCCAAATACAGGCTGGCAACGCACTTGCGACTCCCCTTGTGTTGCTAGTGTCTATGGACGGTGGTGATCACTTAATATCAGGTGACCCACATGTTCGTTGATATAATGTCCTATGATATAAAAAAAAGAAGGAAAGATGTTACACATAAAAAAACAGAGCCCTTTTTTCTAGATTGTTTCAAGTGAAGGGGCGGTGTCTGCCGATACCGCTATACAGCGTGCACGGACACCCGCTGGAGCCGAAGCAGCTGGTGGTGGCGGGTCGGGACAAGTTCGTGCGCGTGTACGACCGCCGGAAATCTAACAAGGTCGTCGCCATGTACTGCCCCATGACGCTTCTAGGGAATCCCGTGAGTTATTCCAACCATACATACATACATACTGGGGTGGCAACCACCACACCCACACTGATCGGGGTACCTAGCCTAGGAAGTGGACTGTATATTTAAAATTGGCTGGAGGTAGATACCCCTGAAAATAAATGCCGAAAGTATGTCTCTTTATAATCGGGATAAAACGCTCACTTACTTGATAAGTCTTCTCCGCCGCCGTAGCCGTGGTGAGAGCACCAGTGGTCCAACACGTACACACACAATGCACAAATATAAATTAATATCCGACGTGTCGCTTGTATAGAGCGGGTCCGAGTGTAAGCGCGAGTTTCGAACAAGTGCCGCCGAGTAAGTCCGCCGCGTAAGTGACCGATCATCACCGATTTTCCGTTGACAAGCAATGTGTCAAAAAATAAATAAATTTTGGCTACCCCCAACCAATTTATGCCCGAACACATACAACCATACAATTACACTTTCATTACTTTTCAAGTGAAACTTCATGTGAGACGGTGTGAAATGGATTTTATGAAACGAAAATGTGAAACGAAAAAGAGATAGCTATAGACTTATATATCGGTTTTAGGTGTGTAGAGAATGAGATTCTTATGTACTCGAAATATTAACAGAGAGAGAAACGTTGATATGACATATATACATAGGGGCTAGGGAGTCTGGGTGGTGATTACATCAGGAATATTTATTTATTTAACCAGAACAAATTCAAAAATACTTATTTAAATCTTTACGTAAACATGGGAGGAGGGCTACGAGCATTCCTTATTTTTGCTGACAAGGGGGAGGGGAGGGTCAGAAATTTAGAAAATTCTGCTCACGTTGTTCCACAAATTTAAACCATTATAACTTCGGCTCTCATATGTTACTAGCGGGCCCGGCAGACGTTGTCCCGCCCTAATTATAAAAAAAATCCTTGAAAAATTAAATACCAAAACGTGCCCCATGAATCACTTTATCTACTGGTAAAAACCGTATGAAAATCCGTTCAGTAGTTTTTGAGTTTATCGCGAACAGACAGACAGACGCGGTAGGGGACTTTGTTTTATACTATGTAATGATGATATAGGTTATAGGATAGGTTGTAATTTCAGAAGTCGAACGTAACGAGTGTCCGTTTGGCCTCGATGCACCTCACCTGTGCCGTCTACAACCACGACGGCTCCGAGATCCTCGGCTCCTACAACGACGAGGACATATACCTATTCGACACCAACAACGATATCTATGACAAGTAAGTAAGCCTCTCTCATCCTAACTTTCGCCTCGGCTTCGCTTGAGTTCAAAATCTAAATAAAAAAACACTTTATACAATTTAGGCCCTGAGAGGGCTTATGAACGTCAAAACTACCACCTGTTCGGACAAACAACCCACTCATCGAGAAGAACCGGCAAGAAACTCGATTTGGTTTATCTTTTTAAGATATATATATGAGAGATATATATTATATTAGCTGACCCGGCCACGCGTTGCTGTGGCTTAGTTATTACATGTTGAACTCAAACACGTGCACGATAAAATAAACTGGAGTTGAAAAAGAAATTCAAAATTAATATGTGGATTATTAATTAATATATCTATGAGATATCTAAAGCAGTCAGTCCTACATTTTTCTGTCAACAAATTATTTTAAAGCGCCATCTGTTAGAGATTGATAGAACTTACAATTAATAACAATAATCAACATTGCCAATCATTTAATTTGAAATTTGAAAACATTGATGTAATTAATCGAAACATAAATTATCCTATCTATCTCTATTGGATCAAATCACTGCATATTATAAAACAAACTACTCCGCCGCCTCTGTCTACCTGGTCTGGTCGCGATAAACTCAAAAACTACTGAATGGATTTTCATGCGGTTTACATTAACAGATGAGAGTGATTTACAAAGAAAGTTCAGGTATATAATTTGTCAATTATTTTTTTGTAAATTGGTTGAAATATAACGATAAATGTTGGAAGTGGAGCCGCCTCGGAGCTATCGTCGAAAACGCTGCCTAATTCCATTGAAATTCAACAAAACAATTGAGATAATAAACGACGCAGACGAAGTCGCGGGAATCACATAGTTATACTTTGACATTCATAAGCGCCTTCTCAGGGCCTAAATTGAATAAAGGATATTTTGATTGATTGATTGATTGATACATAAATGCCAACTTTCAAATTAATATATCAATATTCTAAACCCATAGGTGTATGCATGTTATCTATACATATAATAAAAATAAAGTGACTGTATGTAATATCAAAATAAAAATTTTTGACTGATTACGTATGAAAGTATACACGCTTAAATAATAAAAATGAAATTTAAAAAAAAAATTGTCGGCCTGTCTGTCTGTCTGTTTGTTCCGGGTAATCTCCGAAACGGCTAAACCGATTTTGACAGGAATTTCACTGACACATAGCTGAAATTACAGCGGGTTTCTTAGGCTACTCTAAATTAGACTAGGTATTAACCGCGGCTTCGTCTGCAATGCTATCTCCAAAACGATTGGACCGATTTTCACCAAACTTTCACCAGCAGATAGCGGACATCATTTCAAGTAATTTAGTCTATTTTAATTTAGACTAGCTGTTAACCGTGGCTTCGCCCGCAGTACTATCTTCAAAACAGTTCAACCGATCTTCACGAAACTTTCACTGGCAGATAGCTGACCTTATAAAAAGTAATTGAAGTAACTTTAGTTTATATTAGCTGTTAACCGTGACTTCGCCCGCAATGCTATCTCCTAAACGGTTTGATCGATCGAAGACAAGCCGAATCTTACTGAATCTCCACGTGAGAGAGCGAGAGAGGGAGTTTCGGCAAATATCACTTTTGAAGATATACTTCTTTTGGCGCGTTAGGGAAAAATGATGAGAGTAATTTTTTACGATGCGCGCGAAATGTCAGATTTCGGTATATTTTAGTCTAGAAACATGTTTTTCTTTAAATTAACCTGATTTTTCCAAATTGTTACACTATCTCTTGCTCGAAAAACAAGTGTGTGTGTACATAACTATGTACACGCGTTAGAAGTCATACTACTTTGGCGTAACAAGATAAAAATCTATCTGAAAATTTTTTCTTTCGCCTTATTCCACGTTTGTAGAAAAAACGGCACTAACAATAGAAAAAGTTTAGTATAGTTAACTTCAGGGTGTCGGTTTTTCGTGAAGGTGTCTCTGACACATTTCTATATATATTTTGGTAGTTAGACAGTATTTTTGGATTACCCTCTAAAAGGTTTCAAATACTAGTGTTTACTAGTTTTAATAAAAATATAACGGGAAATAGTGTTCTTTGAATAAATACAATGCATTTATAGCCAAAATACAATTTTGAGAGATCTCACGTGAGATTAGGGGTTGGGGGAAGCGATCGAAACAAATCTTACTAAAAAGGGGGTCAAAATCCTCAAAAACGCCTTACGTAATTAATGGAAGCCCCTCTAACCAACTGTTAAACGTTACAGGGATAACATTTCTGAGTTTAAAGACGGTTACACTCACCGTTACGGTGGACATCGGAACAGTGCCACCTTCAAAGGAGTAGCTTTCTTCGGACCTAAGAGCGAATACATAGTCTCCGGCTCGGACTGCTCCTATATCTACATATGGGATAAGAAAACAGAATCGATTGTTCAGTGGATGAAAGGCGACGCTAATGGAGTGGTATGTACTTCAATTTGTTAGTAATTATTGCTTGTGGCTTAACACCTAGTTATGGAAAGGAAATACAGCCCATGTTAATCACTGTTTATATAACTTCCTATATTTGAAATAATTTTTAAATATGGTTAAGTATGTTTTTTAGTATATCATGTACAAACAAAAAATCATATCTTTTGTCTATATATTAAAAAAGTAAATGATAAAGTAGAATAGATTAGTGTGAAACATTTAATGACTTCTTTTTTTATATGTAGTCTATGGCCCCTGTGAAAAATTCCACAATTCTGCCAGTGTCATGTAGATATTTAACAAATTCAACGAAAGAAATCACGAGATTTTTTATAGAGATTGAGGGTAATATCGATGGTAACGATTGTCACGTAATTGTCAAATTTGTTTTAAGCGCCATCTATTCGCTCGGTGTTGGTACTAAATTGTTGATTAAATATTGTGATAATTACAAATTCACATACTTCTTAGGAGGATATGTATGTGTTTTTATAACTTGTCTGACTGTAACATATAGTTATTTCTAAGCTCGAAATTATGGATATTAGGAGTTTTATTATTTAAAAATTTACTTTGATTTTATTACCTTTGTACTTTTACTTTTATAATTTAAGGAAACTTTACCTGAAATTTGAGTAATTACATTGTAATGTCGCAAACTAACACGACAGTTAAAGGTTACTTTAGAAAATAAATTGCTTTATGACAGCCTTCCATCCACACATTGCAGATTTACAACAGATTACAACAAATAAATGTGTGGTTTCGGTTTTGTTGTGACAATATTAAAATTAAAGGAAATTATATTTTTCTCAACGTATTATATTTATTGAAATGTTTCGAATTTTATATGCCAGACGTCTCTCGATCTATATTGTGATACAATATCCGTTGCACGGTGTTGTATTAGTTTCTATTGCTTTCAACTGTTTATATTGAACTGAATATCTTTTTAATATCGTTTTACAGGTAAACTGTATCGAGCCTCATCCCCGATGTCCAGTTTTAGCAACGAGTGGTCTAGACAGAGATGTTAAAATATGGATGCCCTGCAGCGACTCGGATCCCACTTATGAAGGATTAGAAAGGGTACTTTATTTTGTAGTGCTTATGAAAATTGTACACTTTGAAAACTTTGATGGCTTTATATCAAATGAAGATATCTTGATAATTATTTCTGTATATAGGAATTAAGCGTTTAAGAAGTAAAACAGATTTTTTTTATCACTTAGCAGTTTATGTGTGATGTGCGTGCATAGGTAGACTTAGAAAATAAGTTATCATTATTATCGTGTGGTTATGAGGACATTCCAATATAATTTGTCAATTTAATCGTGTGGATAGTCTGAAATATGTTGTCATTTCTATCGTGTAATCATGAGGGTACTTTAAAATAAGTTGCCATTTCTATCATTTGGTTATTTCAAAATAATTTGTCACTTGTATTATGTGGTTACTCCAAAATAATTTGTCACTTCTATCATGTGCTCATGACGGCACTCCAAAATATATTCTCATTTTTATTGCGTGCTCATGAGGACACTGTATAATAATTTCTCACTCAAATTGTGTGGTCATGTGGTTACTTCAAAATAATTTGTCGGGTTTATCTCAAGCTCACGAGGACACTACATAATAAGTTCAAACTCCTATTGTGTGGTCATGTAATTACTTCAAAATAATTTGCCATTTCTATAGCGTGCTCAAGAGGATATTTCATAATAATTTGTCACTTTATCATGTGGTTACTGTAAAATAATTTGTCACTTCTATCATGTAGTCATGAGTTACACTCCAATATATGTTGTCACTTTTATCGTATAATCATCAGGGCACTCCAATGGAAATTGTCACTTTTATCGTGTGTTCATGAAGACACCTCACTATTTTTTTTTTGTAATTTTGATCGTTTCAGGTCGTGAGGGACAACAGCATATCTCAATTACGTAGTCCGTTGTTCGACGATTTCCTGCCGTCGCTGTACAGCGCGTGGCGCAGCGAGAACCGGCGGCTCGACGGGAGCGAGGGCGAGGGCGCCGGCGCCGCGCGCTACGGCGGCAACATCGAGTTCGACGGTAACGTCTGCACCACCTTCTAGCTCACACCGTATCCACGGATCTCCACTCCCAATGCGATATACCCGGCTCGCAACTTCCGAAATATATGCCTGACAACCTTTATTTATTCTTGGCAATAAATGATCTTTATTTATTTGCGGCAACCATTTATTTATATGCGGCAACTATTTATGTATTCTGGCAACCAATCTTCGCAGGAATCCAGGGGAGATGAGGGAACGAAATTTTCAAGTATTTTTGTCACACCAACCACCGCCGAACTGTTACGCCTATAATCTTTATTTATTTTCAACATCCAATCTTACGGGTTCAGTGGACGAAATTTCGGTGTATTTTTGATACCAGCACAGGGTTCAAGTGAAACTTTTCTGCATTTAAATACCTCGTTTTGTCGACAATTTTAATAATATAGAACATTAAAAATCATATCACCGCCGTTACTGAATATAGTTCTTACTACAATTAACAATGCAATACGCTACTCCTATACAATGTATATCAAACTAGTGTTTGCTCGCGGTTTCACTAGCGTTAATGCAGATTTCGATAATAAAATATAGTCCACTTTACTCACCGATGATGTATTTCTAAATAATATATAAATAATAAATGAAAGAATCTTAAAATCGATTCACTAAAAATCAATTCTTATAATAGTACTAACGGACACGGCGGACGTTGTCCTGCCTTGATAACAAAAAAAAAACACAAAAATTAAACCACAGCTCCACCTACCGGGTTCAATTGTAAATTTAAACTATGCTCGAATCCACCTGAACACGCACAAAAAAATTCATCAAAATCTGCCCAGCCGTTTATGAGGAGTTCGGTCACATACACACGGACAGAAGAATTATATATATATAAAGATGTATCGATTATTGAAAACATCATTATTGTGTTGTGCTCTTGTCCGTTTTTAATTGTTAATTGACAATTAAACAAAAACAAAAAATTACTGCAACAGCAGAATGATTCTGAACAATTTACAAATAATTAAAGACATAAATAAATTTATAAGGATAAATGTATGTAACAGTAACAATAGCATACATAACAATAACAAAAACATAACTAATTATTGATAATATAATAATTCTTTACCACCTGTGGTTATGACATCAACTTATAACACAAAATATCAAGGCTATTAAACGCCTGTTATTGTTTTTAAATTGTCATTTCACACATTTAAAACTATAGTTTTGGTATAGTTAAAATAATTAATTATCAACGTGATATTTTTGACTGTTAATATAATATCCGTAAAATAAAGAGGTACGTCCTTTAAGCTGCATTTTTTTTTGTTTCCCGGTCTTATAGAAAGTCCACTTTAATAGTACAAAAACACCACCTATTGGAATGTCCATATAGTGGTTTTTATATTTTATTCATTATCTTGTGTTATTTGACTCTGTATTTTGTAATATTGGTGTTTTTTTTTCGAACTGATTACGCTATTGATCTAGTAAGGTTTTAACAGCTTAACCGGACTACTAATATTGGTGGTGTTTTTCGTAATAAGGTTCGGTTATTGTGCACAATTGAAGTGGATGATAATACCACGGAGCATGGATTCTGACTTACCACATAAACTCCCTGGGAAGTTCTAACAAGACGGCCACCATTTTGTTAGTTCAATGAAATTATCACAAGAAACTTGTAATGTCATTGCCTGCTCGACAATGGCAGTAATAATCTACTGGAAGTTTGGTTGCCAAAAATAAAATAAATGCCATCTCTATGGATTTTATTAGAAATTTCTCAATAATTCCTTTTTCCAGCGCTTGTCAATGGACATCATCTGATAAAAGTACAAAAAATTAAATGTAAATTTAGAAATTAATCTCTCGAAAATTCTAGAAATAATTCGGCACAAGTGCAAACGATTTTGTTATCAAAAAGGGTTGTTTGATCGTTTACGTGAAAGAAAAAACGATTCTAAAAAAATGATACTTTAAAAAAATTGTTGAAACAATGGACACACTGTTGAGATAATAAAATTCAATTTATATCGGATAATTAAATCGATAATATTGCCTGCTCGACAATGGCAGTAATAATCTACTGGAAGTTTGGTTGCCAAAAATAAAATAAATGCCATCTCTATGGATTTTATTAGAAATTTCTCAATAATTCCTTTTTCCAGCGCTTGTCAATGGACATCATCTGATAAAAGTACAAAAAATTAAATGTAAATTTAGAAATTAATCTCTCGAAAATTCTAGAAATAATTCGGCACAAGTGCAAACGATTTTGTTATCAAAAAGGGTTGTTTGATCGTTTACGTGAAAGAAAAAACGATTCTAAAAAAATGATACTTTAAAAAAATTGTTGAAACAATGGACACACTGTTGAGATAATAAAATTCAATTTATATCGGATAATTAAATCGATAATCTTTATCGAATTAATATCGATGTTGTATTGAGATCGAGATTCGTTGTAATCGATAATATTTCGTTGTAATGTTTAGTCATTTGTTTTATAATTTAAACACACGTTTGGATGATTTACGGTACGCCATATGTTTAGATTAATGGAGATAGTCGAAGAGTACCGTGTTATTATTTAATTACCTGGAAAATTATAATACTAATATAACTCTTGTGATATGACAATGTAATTCGTGTTAGTATTGAAACGATTTATGATTTGTAGACATGAGAACTGTTATATAATATCTTATAAAGACGGTTAATGAGTAAATATCGTATAATATCGATTTACTAAATTATAATATTTCATTATAAAAACAAAAAAAAAATCTCAATAAAGTTAACGTTTGTTATTCTATGGATCATTTAAAACAACTAACCAAATAGAACTAAAGTTTTAATCCTACTGGAAACAAAATAAACGTCGCTATTTTATTTTCCATTAATATAATTCCCTTTTTACCACAATACTATTCAAAATAATAAACTCCCAAACTACTTTCTAAAAACCTCTTTTCACAAACAGCTTAACACCACAGATTACTGAACACTAATCTACGGAGTTCTGGAACCATAGATAAATAAGCAGACTAAGTTGATTTTTAAAAGATAATTGAGTTAAATAGTACATTTTATTTACATGCATAATTTAAAAAAATTATATTTAAAGTTTATATTGCATATAGGTATTTGAAAACAATATTATCGATATCTTTAAATAAGGTATCGATTTTGAATTATTATTATGTATAAATCGTTCACATAAAAAAGCTTGTTTTCAAAAAAGCTATATTTAACGTTTTTAACCTTTAAATATCACATCGATATTTTAAGACAAGCGTATCGACAGTGTTGATTAAAATATCGATTTTTATATAGTTGTGTATGAGTCGTTTTAATATTAAATTAATAACACTTACGTATAGTAATGGTGGTTGCTTGCATTACTTTATTACTCTGATTAAATTACCTATAAACACATAATATGAAACAATCAATTACTGACTTTAACAATTGTTTCTTTATTAACACGATTTAACAGTAATGTGTAACGTGCATTGTTAAATTTCACATATATAATGTGATTTTAGACAGTTAATTAAAGTGGCTTTTTCGCTGATACTAATCACCCAATGAAAAGCTATATTTAACGTTTAACCTTTAAATATCGTATGTCGATATTTTAAAACAAGTGTATCGACATTTTTGATTAAAATATCGATTTTTATATAGTTGTGTATGAGTCGTTTTAATATTAAATTAATAACACTTACGTATAGTAATGGTGGTTGCTTGCATTACTTTATTACTCTGATTAAATTACCTATAAACACATAATATGAAACAATCAATTACTGACTTTAACAATTGTTTCTTTATTAACACGATTTAGCAGTAATGTGTAACGCGCATTGTTAAATTTCACATATATAATGTGATTTTAGACAGTTAATTAAAGTGGCTTTTTCGCTGATACTAATCACTCAATTACTGCTGAGATATATAATATTATACGGAACACATTATCAATTTTCATAAAAAAATATGGTGTCTAAAGAAGTTGTTATAAGAATTTTGTATATTATAACATTTATATATTGAAATAACATTGTTCTGCTTCAAAATAATACCACAGTTTCATTTAAAAAAAAAATTTTAGTCATCTGTCATGTATTCGCAGTTGTCGATGCATCAGAATAAATTAGTAACAAAAACGACACAAGATGAGCTGAAATAATGTGAGAATTTTGGTAATATTTGCCTAGTAATTCGTTTTTATACCAGAAAGAATAATAATAAATAAGTAGTATTGTAATTTTTTTTTTTAATCTTACAACAGACTGAGCATGACGTCTTATGACTCCTATTACTAAAACTTATCGAAATTATATAACGCCATACTTGTTTTAATATATGTATGTCTGTGATATATTGTTTTTCATATGATTATATTATATATTTATATATTACTAAAGATTTCTTAATAATTCATGTTATAATGTAAGCCCTGTGTTTGTAATGTAAGAAATTGATTTTGATTGTATAATAAACAATGTTCTTAGATTAATACCGTGTTATTACAAACAAGTTAAATGCATATTGAACACTTGCTTTATAAAAGTTTGCATACTTACGTATTAAATGCACCGCGCTTGCCGACGTATGCCGCGGCAAGATCTTATTATACTTTTTCGCAAGTCTAACCTGACCTAAACAAACAGAGATAGAAGAGCAAGATGTCGAACGTTCGTCGAGCGTGGTGCATTTAATACGTGAGTATCCAAACTTTTTTAAAGCAAGTATACAATACGTATTTAATTTATTTGAAATAACACCCATAGTGTTCAATAGTTCATATTGTTACATACCGACATGACGATCGATATGACTATACATCAGTCGGTGTATACTCAGTAACCAAATCCGTCACAGTGACTCAGTTTGTTGGATCAGCTGTTAAGACTCGCAGTTATTTTCGTATTGCACTCTGCTTAGCATCAGGTATAATGGAATCACTGTGTCATGTTACAATAAAGTAAATATAAAAAAGTTTTTGTTTTAATAAGTTTGAATTCTATATCGGATTTTTTTATTAAAGCCTCCATTACTCTACATATCAGTCATCATCAGTCAGTATATTATTATGCCACCATAATGCTGCAGTGTCGACTATTTGCTATTAATACATTGAATAAAACTTCAATGGATAAATAATAACAAGTGGTTAAACTATTAGACACGTTTAAGTTATATCCCACGTGTCGCATTATACAAATTAAATACAAAAAACTTAAAATTTAAGGTCAAATACGCTTTAAATTTTATGCAAAATAATTACATTATTATTACATCACATCGTATACGGCCATCATTGGTTGATACATTCAAACTTGAATAATATTTCTGTGATATTACGCAACATCACTATAATGAAGCCCTGGATGACAAGACATAAATTAAATACAAAAAACTTAAAATTTAAGGTCAAATACGCTTTAAATTTTATGCTAAATAATTATATTATACATCACATCGCATACGGCCATCATTGGATGATACATTAAACTTGAATAATATTTCTGTGATATTACGCAACATCACTGTAATGAAACCCCGGACGACAAGACGAGTGAATATTACTGAATATATATCTATATAACTTTAATATAGTGGGCAATATCTGAGATTTAGTATTTATGGTAACATTGTATCTATTTTGTATCATATACATGGTAATATGTGTATTAACTATTCAATATACTGTATGTTGGGCAAACAAAGCAATTCAGCAATACATACAATTCATTTTTTTTAAGTATATAATCTATCTATAATTTCATTTAATAGAGTAAATTTTTATAAAATAAAAAGAAAAGTTTAATGGGAATGTATACATGGAACATTTTAATGTTATTTTATCCTATTATTTAGACCATGAAACTTTTAACAAATCAGAATATTGCTCATTGAGAATTATATTTTAATGAATTTACATTTAAAAACTACTCAGATTTTAAATATTTTTTGCATATGACAGTCAAGTTCTCATGCATGACATCGATCTTAATAGACAGGCATAGATTTGTAAATGAAATATTATAAAGCAAATGTAAAAACAGGCTAAAAGGCGAAGAAGCCACTGACAAGAGTTAAATTGAGCTAGATTTCAAATACATATATTGTACAATGTGATATTTGGTGCAATGTCAATTAATATTTTTTCTTTGTAGTAAATTCCTAAACACATTGTAACTTGCTAACTGTATTTTCGTTTTATTCTAATATGATAATAATATGTGATATATCTATGTACTGCGAGATTACCAAATATTCAGAAGTTGTTTTTTTTTAGTTTTGTAAAAATTCTTAAAAGGCACGTTATTTTAGTATGTTTAAAAAAATCTTCTCAATATTTAATTAAACGTCGGTTTAGTGACAATAATTTCATTGCATAATCCATATCTAATATGTAATTATAATTTGTAATGTAATTTTGAAATAAATATCATTTTCGTTCATTGTATAATCTTGTTCGTTCTCATTGTAATGTATATTACTATATATTTTTGTCACATTAATACATTTTCAAATATATGTTTGTAATTTATTAATAACTCATCTTTGTTTTGAACTTAATTATCTGGTTAGCAATATGTCATTTAGTCTCAATATGTAAATAAATAATGGTTTGACATCAGTCTTTTATTTTATAGAAAAATCTTATTTATCACACAAAAAATAAATTAGCTGGTAAATAATTATGTTCAGCTCTCATATTAATTTGTATAACACATTACTGAGGAGTCGTAAATAATACATTCAAGACAAAAAGGTGAATCATATATCAGTAACAAATATTATGGCAGTTTTAACTTTTCACTTGGTTTTCAATTTCCCGCCATTTGCTGCGCTTCTTGAGCGCCACATCGCGTGTAATTTTGGAATTACCGTAAGTTGACGTGTTTCTTTTATTTGGAAAATCAAAATTTTCCACTACTTATAAGAAATAATTAGATGTTCGTGACATTCTATATCACTTTTAACATCAATTTATTCATTAATATAGACCAAAAATGTCTGTATTTAAAAATATTTTTAAACATATCAATCCACATGCTTGTCATAGCTTGGTAATGGCCGCCGTATTAGACCAATCAAAGGGCAGCGTGTCTAGAGGCCCGCGCCATCTTCGCTTTCAAACATCTCGCGGCACGCTCGTTCTTTCTGTCAGTCAGTCGCGCTTCGGATTCGGGTAATCGTGGAAGTTACTAATTCTAGTAGTTAAAAATATCAAAATCAGAATAATCATGAGTACCAATGAAAATAACAGTGAAGTGGCCGTAGACAAGGTCAGCGATGAGAGCAAAGGTGACGCCAAAAGTGACCTAAAAGGAGCGAAAAGGGCAGCAGAGGTGAGTGCACATGTCAAACAAATGTATTCATTTTAATCGCTCGCCATTTTATTGAACGCTTTAATATAGACCGCTTATACTAAATTTACATATTATCATTATGTCTAGGATTGGTTACACGTGGTTATTGTGAGACCTACGACAAATAGCTGTGAATCGCAACCGGCATATTTTTGGCCCTCAACATTAGTTGATGTACTTTTTCGTATGTATGAAGTAATCGATAGACCAATAACGCCGCGTCCTACGTTTTACGACCATGTGATTTTTTTTTATATTGGTATCATTCCCTAATGATCACTAGTGATTTTTTAAAGTTTTGTTTACTCATTTTTGATATGAAGGCATGACCTTGGCAGAAAAACATGGCGCGGGAATATACATTGTCCTCGTTGATAATATGAACAAAATATCTATCTAAATGTTATGCCCTCGATGGTTTGAATTATTGATTTTGTAACGTATCATGGTTATTTTAGACTTTCTAAGGAGGGCTAACGTGCATCGTAGCGTGACGCTAGATTATTAACATGGCCGGCGCGAATGTCTGTGTACCTATCAAGTCTTTTGAATTTGTCGCTGACGGACTATGTTCCGTTAACCTTATCGACAAAATATTTAGAATATTTGTGATTATTCTAGTTCATTTACTAAGATATTAAAATTGACAGTGGGTCGGCGGTCACTTTTGTATCGTTTACAGAAATGTTATATTTTAAATTTCGTTTCCCACAAAATCTAGTCAATGACCCGGCATTATTTGCATGTAGGTGTGCTGTTTGTGTAATACATTTCCTTTGTTCTACTAGCACTTGTTCTCGTTGTACATATTATTGAATTTTGTTGACATTCAAATTTGAGCGGGAATTTTAACAAAATCTAAATAAATATATTTCCGTGCAATCTACGTAACTTTATGTTGTATAAAACTTTGATGGTGTATTGGTTACATTTCCCTAATTTAGAAAGGGTCAATGTTTAAGTTATATATATATTAAAACCATGTCTATCTATAAAGGAATTGAGTGTTTCGTGGATTGTTTTTATTGAAATACGTTTGCCTTTTCACACCGTAAAGATGCATTGTTAAGACTAGACAGACGGTTTTGTATGCATGGATACGAAACGGTCGCGTTCCGGTCGACGCTGCCACAGAAAATTGAGCCGTACGGCGTCGGCCTCTTCCCCCTCACTGCTAACGATTAGGGTTGTCAACCGTAGTTTATATTATTGTATCATACTAAACAATATATAATTTTATCTTCGCATTCATTGAAATGAGCTGAAGAGTTTAATATAAAAATTTGTTTGTCACAATTTATCTTTACTATGCAAATGATATTATTATATGCAGTTTTTTTTTACTTTCATATTGAGAAAACCCTATTAATGACCCACACATCTTTGTCACCTGCTTTTTATTAGCTTGCATGCGTAACATGTAACTCACAGAACTCTGTAATGCAGTCCAGTGTTGCATTCGAACTTCATATTATTATATTGGCTAATCGCCAATATATAATGACCTCTTTTTAACGTACAAATGAAGGAAATGTACGTGTCAAATGATACATTTATAAAGATGTTATGTTTTAGGAGAAAACAACGGAAGCGAAAAAGGCGCGAAAAGAAGAAAACGGTGGGGGCGGGGATGAGGAAGGGCACAGCGATGAAGAAGTAGATTTTTTGAAGGAGATCGAAGATGAAGAAGATGATGACGACGAAGTAGAAGAAGAGGAGGTGGAGGGCGAAGAAGACGAGGAAGAATTAGGGGAGGAAGAGGACGACGATCTCGAAAGTACGTATGTTTGTTAAGTTTACGATTATGAATTAAAAATATTTAGCATAATACATTCTAAAAAGTAAACTTGATATATTAGTCGACGGTTGTCTGATGTAAATAATTTTATAATTGGGTACATAGAGTAAATCACAATATTGTCTTGATAATAAATTGTAACTTAAGTGAGTTTTTAATGATAGTAAATATATGAATTGTTACAGATGAAGAAGATATACTGGACGAAGAGGAAGAAGATGATGCGTAATACGCCTCGTACCTCGTTATGGACAATGTCACAGTGATGTGTTAGTGCTCGTGACGCCCCCTGGACTGACGCGGCCTCGCCTCGCCCCAACTGTCTAAAAAAAAAAAAATTAGCGACAGCCAGCCCCCAGCAGCAAAAACAGTTGGGAACACGCGGGGCCGACCACGCTCCCACCTAATACGGGTGCAGTTCTAATTTAAATGACAAATGTAATTAATTAAGTAAAAATTCAATGCAGATTTTAAATTTTTTTACAATATAATTTTTAAGTTCGGTACCGAAGCTGTATCATTAATTTTTGCCGGCCGACCGCGGCACCGGCGGCCGCTCTAATGTGAGACTTAGTGGAATGCTCTGTTGAATTTTGTCATAAAATGTACAAATGTTTTTTCGGAAGTAAACTTTATTCTAAGTGGAATCCGGTCTGTATACTAGGTTTACCTGTCAGCCCGTCAAATGGTGAAGTTGTGATATTTTTCTACGTTATAAGATCTATTGTAATATATGTTGGCAACCTCTGAAGAAGACTCGGGTCGTGTGGCGTAGTTTTATCGTATAAATAATGTTCATAAAATATTTTCTATTCTCTAAAAGCTACCCCGTACGGGAACACTGGACGTATAAAAGTTCATTATAAGGTTAAAATATTAAAAGGCTACTTACTCTTGGTGGTAGTAGTATCCATGAAAAATCTATGGTTATTCTAAAAAAATATGATAATACTATGCCATTATTACATCAGCGTGCGTTGTCAATATGGTGTAATATTGATGTACAATAGTTTTCGTAGGGTTGCCAACATTGAAGCTAATCGGTATCTACTAAAATTTACACGTGCGCGCCATTTTGAGTCTCGCGTAGAGACGCTACCCCTCCCGCCTTAGCAAGACCCTACCTGCGTGGTCACCTTGATGTTTACTAAGATCATTTTATTCTGGACCGAGTGCAGCGCGTTTCGGACATCTCGTGATGCGTCTGTCTAATCGTATTCAAAATTGATTTTCATTTCATAATAGCGAAATGGGGCCAAATAAGTAAATACTTTTTCAAATGGTTTACACGAAATTAAATAGAATGGAAAATTTAAATAGCAATAAATTATGACTTTAATGGATCGCAATCCACTTTATTATATCTGCCGGAAAACAATAATAAATAAAATTGATCGCCGGAGGCAGTTTAACAACTAGAAGTAATACTTATACTTTAATTTGACAAATGAGATCAATATGAGATAGTCAATGTGTTTTTTTTTAAATTAAGAAGCAAAAATATACGTCGAATGTTTTTCAAAAATATGAAGCAAAAGCTGTCCCAATAGTTAGTAGTGTAAGTATACTAAGTAGCTTAATTCACGTTGTAATTATTTTTAATACGTGGACAGTAAAATATTCAATAGACAAATCTTTGTCGACCATTTCTTTTTACCTGAAATGATTTCAAGGGATACAATACAGAAGCTAAAATTTTGTGTGAATGCGTCATAAAGTGAAGTGCATAGCTGTAAAAAATGAAACGTACGTTTCAAACCTGGACAGCACTTGCGAAAATGAATGAGGTGTCTGCCAAAGAGTTACTGGTATGTCTGATAATAGCGATAACAATTTATGGAGTCGACTATTTCGTTACAATAAATGTAATAAATTAATATTCTTTTTATTTCATTTCATTACCCAAGGATGTGCTGTATTTAACATTTATAGTTTTAAAATAAAATTTGGTTGAGGACGCAAGTTCGAGATGTTGACGTCATTCGCGTCCTGTTTTAAGTTGGCGGGCGCGGGTAGCGAATAGAAATAGGCCAATGTGGGCGCACTTATAGGGTGTACAAACGCATAAGCCGAAAACTCGTTATCTACATTTTCTCGTTGAAGAGTTGTGTACATAATTATTGTATTTAGCGTAAGTGATACCTGTAATTTGTAAAACGTAAGTTATCGTCGGATTCAGATGTAGTGTTTTCATTAATATACATTCGTCTGACCTATAATAGCTTACCCTTGTTCGATTTGAAAGTATTCTGGTTTTAAATATTTTAAAGTGCTGTTTTTACAGAGTTATCAAATTGGACGTTTCCAGGAGCTTTCGAGTACGAACAGGGGAGCGATCCATGATACGTGAAAACTTGCCAAGACCAAGCACTTTTCACGCGGCACTGTAAGAGATAGAAAAACCTCACAATTTTGCCATTATCACGCGCATAGGACGCGCGGCGCGCCGGCCGCCCGATCTCGAGGCGACCGATAAAGAGAGCACGACGGTCGTCTCGCTGTGCTAGCGGGAATTAAATGTAAAAACCGGCCTGCAATTTTTGTCCATATTGTTAAACTAGCATAGAGCCCACAGCTCGGTATTCCAATGTTTCACTGTGCGGCAAGAGAGATTCTTAGGATAAAGCGATTTAGTATGTAGGTAGGATGTACGCCATTTTTATGAAAGGACGCCACGGGAGGTGCACCTATCGGTGCCGGCGAGCGGGGAGCGGAGCGCGACGATCCAAGCCCTCCCCTCCCGTTAACCGCGTGGCCTCGTTCGATTTGCGTCGCCGTCCGCACCTCGCTCCCCGTTCCCCGCCGTCTGTGGCAGCCGCTCGGTACCACGTCACGGCAACGCGCTCCTCCGTGTGGAAAATTACTGTATGCGCGTTGTACATTGCTGTCTGACGGAGGGAATCCAACCCACCAAGCGATGTATTTGCGCGTATATATGGTATAGACGCCAATCGTGGCGCCTTGTGTTTTTGATACTTGTGAAATCCGTTTTTACTCTGTTCAGTCTTTCGCGGGGCATCGGTGTTACGCGATTGATTATGAATTTTTACATACGACGACCGGCCCCGCGTCTGACTTGTTTTGACAGGCATTTTAGATATGTTCCGTTAGCAATTGAATACCAAAGGGAGCTGTATGTGTTCTGTTGAAGAAAATTGGCATTATCCGATAAATGTTATCATATTGAGTAAAATCTTATCTCGTCCCGCCTTTCATTTTGTGGTAAGAATGAGCTATCACGTATTGTGTACTATGTACAAAATGTGAGGAATACCTTAGTACGATTTTATTTATTTGTGATGTTGAACACTAATGATTTTCTACGATGGACGATATGTAAATACAACCGATTTTAAGTAAAAAGTTATTTTGTTTTTGAGCTTCTTTATTTTCCCGTAATTAATTCAGAAACTGGTTATCTTTTCTATAATATCTCGTAAACATTGTAAAACACCGTTACAAAAATATACTGAAATACGAAAACAACAAGCGGTGAAGGCGTACTATTTCACGAGTGTCCCTCGAAGGGTTTCTGTTCCCCTAACAAATAGACAGGGGTTGGTACACTGCTTTTGCAGAAACATGATTTTTAAATTCAATATTTTTGTATAACAAATACTAGGACATTATTATATTAATTTAACAAGTCCTAGCACACTAAATTTTAACACGTGGACTTAAATATGTTGGATTAACGTTTACCCTAGGCAGTTAAACGAGACATTTGATTTACCTATTTTCCTTTATGCAATTATCAAAATAATACCTATGCGAGCTAAAATGGTTGAATATCCTGTTCGTAAAGGCAGATGCTAGATACCAATAATATAGTATCTGAGTGTGCTACATGCCTATTGCACAATATAATATTGTGTAACCAACGTAATACCGAAATATAACAAAGAAGTTAATGTACTTAATTGTTGATATAAAGTAACTAAATAGGCAGATACCGATCAGTCTTCAACAACTATGTTTGTGAGGCAAAATAACGGTAATTTCATGCGAATAGCGTGCCGCTCACGTGATTTGATAAAGATAGCGACATCTAGACATTTGAATGTAAAAGTAACAAGTTTCCTGACACTTAGTTTCGACGGGGACAACAGATGGCGCTCATATTAATGAAATATTCAGCGCCATTTTGAATTCGCTGTACATATTAATACATACAATAATGAGGGAAAACATCGTGTTGAAACCATATGGTGTTAGGGTTTTTTCTAAGTCTGCCTTTCTAGCTAACAACCCCAAGCTTAAAATCTGTTAACGTGTTCCGGTAGCTGCACTTGGTAGCTAGTTCCCCTTTAGATTTGGCGTGTTTTAACTTATCTAATAATAATGTGCATAGGTTTTTTTACTACATTTTAGATAAAATGCTTGTGCTTGTTGCCAAATTGATATCGTAAAAATAGGATTTCTTTTCTGTGGTAATACTATCACACGACCTTTTAATTTCTTCCATGGTAAATCGTCATACAAACCAAATTCGAAGGAACACGTGCATGTAGCGTCATTTTTTTTTTTCGAACTGAGAAGTTCGACCATGCAGTAAGGTCTTAACAGCTTCACCGGATTACAGCATGAGGCGTCATCATTTTAGTTTATACGATGGTTATAAATTATCATATAAAGATAAATATTTTATTGTGTGCCAGGATATATAAAATATACCAAGAAATAGAAATATAACATTTTATGTAGCGGTCCAATAGAAATCTGGTGTGTTATTATCAATCAAATAGTAATCCAACGTAGTTATCGAGGTGTAATTAATGTTTTTTTTTATTGTAGCACGATAAAGTGATTGCACTATAACTGATGGTAAGCCTAGTATAATCCAAAAACAATGGCAACCACCGAGAGATAAACTATCCACCGCCGGTCGCCGCCGTCATGCCGGCCTGCGTAAGTGTCTCTTCACGTTACGGTTGAAATACCCCATGTCATAGGAAGGAGGGAACACATTGGCCGGGAGATTGTTCCACAACTTCAAGGTACGGCAAAGATATGACGTTGTGAACTTTTTAGTTCGTGTCCAGATACAATTTACCGTAAAACTGTGACTACGAAGCCACGTGCGTGTGGTTCGGTTGTGGAAAAGGGAGGAAGAGATTAAATTAAATAACTCTTCGGAACACTCGCCGTGGTACAGGCGGTAGAACACACTAACTGAGGCTATGACCCTGTGCAACTGAAGCGGCTCTATATACATGTTGAACACGATATCAATAACACATTACAACGTTACTAAACGATTTTATGATCGTCATATTCAATCGAATCGTACAATTTTCTATTAAGTAAACATGCTATAGATAGGTATTTTAAAAATGTATCTATGTAGCAGATTCTATTTTATCTATCTACCAATGTAGCGCCGTCTCTAACCTTGTCATAGTATGAACCAACATGGCTCTTCCCATCCTTCTTAAAAGTGCTGCATAGGTACACACAGGAGTAGCAAATGATGTGGACCCCCAAATTTGTTGATGCCCTGTACCTACAGCAGAAAAATAAATTTACACACTGCGCAAAGTTAGTCTGACTGTGGTTATTCTGTGCACCCTACGGTGGTGCTCAATTTTTTCCTCGAACTGACTATGCTATTGACCTGGAAAGGTCTTTACAGCTTCACCGGACTACTGTGGTGCTCAAGATCAGGGCGCTTAGTTCCACTTTGCAGAAATCTTTCGAAAATTATGTTAGCATTTGTGGAGGCTCAAACCAGCGTATTTCGGATAGACATTTCACCTGTTTTAACTCTTAGACCACACTTACTTGACACGTTAGATTAAGATAAAATATATGTATTATTGTTTTCAAACCATTCATCATAGCTAGGTAACACTGCGTAGTAGGATCGAACAAAGGCAATGTCGTTAGCGTTTTCACTCTGATAACATTTAGAAATACTTACTCATTTATCGCATGCATAAAGGAGATTATTTATTTTACTGCATATAGTTTTGAATTTAATATTTGTCGAACTATAAAAAGCCAGACTTACGACTGACCAGTGAGCTGTGACCTGTGATTCATTGAAGCAGCGATATTATGAACTTATAAATAAATTAGTCAGTATCGCGACACAGTGTTGAGTGTACGTGTTTCCTGTGAAATCTGGAAGACCCGTATACTTTCGTATAGTAATATTAAATATATAAAATAAAATATTATTCCAGTAAAACTTTGTTCGTCTGTAAATGAAAGTGTAAAATTTATTGTTGAAAAATGTGACAATAAATATCTATAATTAGAATTGTTTGGTTTTGTTGTGCATTTTTTTATTCTTCAAAAATGGTGAGTTTTTGAAATATTTGAAATATTCAATTAGAGAAAAAATACTTTAAGAGAAGGTATGTAATAAATTAATAAAATAAGTAAAAATTATTTTGGTAATATATTTTTTACTGAGTTGCGAGAATTTATATAAAACAAGGTTTTATTCTTTTAATCGATTGAATGATTCAAGGCAAAATATATATTGTTTTCGGTAATTTAATTGCGTCTATTTATGGCATTGTTACAGATTCACAGATACACATTTTGTTACAGGAAAATGTATGTAACAAAGGAATTGTTTTGCCTCAATATACCTACATAGATTATTAATATGTGTATATAAAATGACTGACTATAGTTTCTACGGCTGAAGTATTTTTTTTTATTGGGCTTTGTTCGGGAAAACGGCTGTATATTTACTTTCTATTTAGGTTTTAGCTACGTCGCGTGATCTTTTTAGCATTTTACGTTAGAAAAGGGATACATTATAAAAAAATGTATTAAATGATATATTTTCTTTGTTTTACAATATAGTATTTAGCAGGTAGGTATTGAATAAGAACTAAAAAAAGATATTCGTGGTAGTTATTAGAATAATTTTCGCTACCTATTTCTTAACTTATATACGTTTGCAAACGATATATCTACACGAAATAATCGTTATTATTGGAATACAAAAAAAATACTGTCAATCTAAATCAATAATTTTTAATTTATTATTAAAGTAGTGTTACTTTAACATTTTTGATTGGTGCTCCGGTCCTGTTAGTGTTAGCCTTCCCAGATAAATGATCTATCTAACACTGAAAGAATTTTTCAAACCGGATCAGTAGTACCTGAGATTAGCGCGTTCAAGCAAACTCTTCGGCTTTATTATATTAGTATAGATTTGAATATGTAGATTATATACACCATCGATTTGAATGTAAGATTCGTCTACTTATAACAACAAGTCATAATTATCATACAATAACAACAACAAAAACAACCCATATATAAATAAAAATCAATAGCCGGATGTATTTGTATGTATGCAAGCGCATCACTGCATATCGGCTGCACCTATTTGGCTAATTTTTTTTTGTCTTGTTTGTAACTGTCAGAACTAGGTTTATAATAAAAAAAAAAAAATTTGAAAAAAAAAACTACCGAAATGTGAAATACTTTGGTTAAGAAATCGCTATATAAAACTGTTAGTGTGGCAGAAGGCTGTAGCGATATCTGCAAAAATATTTAAAGAATTACGTCTTTCAGTTGTCAATTCATTTAATTACATAATCGTATTATAAATGGAAGATTTCGTTTTATTTTTTTTGGTTACTACACCCGGGCAAAACCGAGCGAACGGATGGTTAGTAGTTAGTAATCATTTATAATATTTAGAAAAAAACGAGCGAGCCTTACAATAGGCGTATACGATGTGTTATATCTGATATGTTATCCTACTATGAAATTAGGATGAAATATATGTGAAGTCAATTTATTCGTCATATTATAAGCGCGCGCTTGCTCCCACAAGTTTAATTCTAGTTGTGGTAAATACGCAATAGTAACTTAAATCATGGATAAAAAATCGGGTCTATTGGATTTTTTTCTCTTCGAATAATTATATCTTGCAAATCATGGAAACTTTTTTAATCACAGTGAATAAATCTAAAAGTATGAAAAAGATCCGATACTAAAGTATTTATTCGAATAATTCCACGTTACTTACTCGCATTGTTTTAAGACTGATGAACTTTGTCAGACGCTTAATAGTAGGATTATTTTAATTATTATATATAATTATAGTTTACATATATAGATATAACCTCATCTATTTTTTATCGGATCATTTAAAAGAGAGAATGTTTATCGATAAAGTTAGTATATTACTGAAGTACTTGCTGGGATGTTATATTGCACTTCCGTGCGGAAGTAGGTACTCAATAACCAATGAAATACTTGTGATGGATTTCCGTAAAATAACGGGTTTATCAAACATATATTACTTAGAAATCATCTAAGCAGTAGAGAAATTTAATAATAATGTTCTGTATTATTTTAATTTTATCATATCTTATTAGATATCTACCGATATGTATGTTATCGGTATATATTACTAATCTATTTGTTTGTTCATAATTTTATCAAAGACAATAGTTTTGTTCTATTATCTACATATTTATCGTTGTAGTGTAAAATATTAAGTACAGTATTTACGTCAAATCATTACATAGTATAAAATAAAGTCCCCTACCGCGTCTGTCTGTCTGTTCGTTCGCGATAAACTCAAAAACTACTGAATGGATTTTCATGCGGTTTTCACCAGTGGATAAAGTAATTCATGAGGAACGTTTTGGTATATAATTTGTCAAGGATTTATTTTTAATCAGGGCGGGACAACGTCTGCCGGACCCGCTAGTTATTAATAAAAAACAATTGTATACGGTTTCTAAGCGATTAATCTAAATAGGCTTGCAATCATTCTCATGTTAACAAGTTGCTAATTCTGAGAAGAGACTTTAAACCTGCGTGTTATTAACAATAACCCTGCAGTAGCGTAAGAACTAGGATGCCCATTTTTGAATCATTAATTTATAGCAATAATCTTACCGTGGTTCGCGGTTAGAGTTGAATGGTAGAAATCGTCACGTAAGAAAAAAGCGTTATGCTGCTCTCTCTCTTCTCAATGACTTTTTTTGTGTGCAGGTATGGAAATTCGAGAACAGAAGCATCGTGAAATATCACTAAAACCTCTTTTATTTCGCGCTAGCTTGTACCCGCGACTTCGTCCGCGTGGAATAGTCACTTTGGGCTAAGGCTAAAACGCAGCGGAAGCTCTCAAAAAAAAAAACAACCCGATTTTGAAACGTCCTTCATTGGTGCTCCGTTCCTATTGTTCTTAACGTGACAATAAGCCTTCCTTAATACATGACTTATCTAACATTGAAAGATTTTTTCTAATAGGACCAGTATGCCCAGAGATTAGTGCGTTCAACCAATCAAACCCTCCAGCTTTATAGTATTAGTATAGATAACGACTCTTCTCGTACTTAAGTCTAGTACTTTAACAGTGATGCGAGTTCTTACAAATAGACAAACATAAAAGCGCTCTTGATTTTATTAACCGACTTCGAAAAAGGAGGAGGTTACTACGTTCGGTTGTATGTTTTTTATTTTTTATATTATGTATGTTAATCGATATCTCCGTCAATTATGAACCGATCTTAATGATTCTCTTTTTATTTAAATTGATTATATTCAGAGGTGGTCCCATAAAAATATACAACCCTTAAGGGGGTGAAATATCGTTTATTTGATTTTCATCCACTTCATCTCTACATATTTTCGTGAAATTCGAACCGATTTATTATACCCATTAGAAACCATATATATTTATGGACCCTAGAAATGGAGAATTATTTTTTTTTTACAAAAAAATAAATAAACCGCTTTCGATGTGAAAAACTAATAAGGCACTAAAAAGCGAAAAATAACTGAATTTTTAAATTAAAAATATTGATATTCGCTCTACCTAATAATAATATATTTGAAGTTGTTGCGTTTCGTTCGGTCAGTCAGAGCGCTGGAGGCCCACCTTCTTTCCTCCTTTCGCATCCCCTTTCCCTATCCCTCCCCCATAAATGGGCTGGCAACGCACTTGCGACTCCCACGGTGTTATTAGTGTCTATGGACGGTGGTGATTACTTAATATCAGGTGACGCATATGTTCGTTTGCCTCCTTTTGACATTAAAAAAAAATTGTACACATGTTGTAATAAATAACACATTTTTCTTTTAGTACTGTAATATGTAATTACTAAAATCAACTACTTATATCTTATTATTATTTTTACTTTTTACAAATGATCTAATTGCTTACTTTATTGGAATCAATCCGGACAAATGAAATGGGCTCAGTCTTTGATCGATCTTGCTTAATTTAAGATAAATAATTCTCAATGCCTGTTTATTGTACATTTGTTGTAATAAATAACACACTTTTCTTTTAGTACTGTAATATATAATTACTAAAATCAACTACTTATATCTTATTATTATTTTTACTTTTTACAAATGATCTATTTGCTTACTTTATTGGAATCAATCCGGACAAATGAAATGGGCTCAGTCTTTGATCGATCTTGCTTAATTTAAGATAAATAATTCTCAATGCCTGTTTACTTCTGACCATAGGAAATTAATGGAATTAATGTAGATTTATTTATGAATACATTCTAGTTGATTAGATTTACCTTAGCTTATAATAATTGATTCCCTTGATGATCTTATTGAAGTTAATCAGTACGGAAAACACAGGATCGTGACTTGTAGATATTCGGTATAATATGCGGAACTATGTTTCGTTTATACGTACCGCGGTTTGGGATCGGCGTGTAAATACCTAATAACTAGAGAGGAGGTACACGTACATAGTCATAGTACAGGTCAGTCGCGACCAACATAGGTACTTCTGTGGCATTAAAGATGAGAGTTAGTGCGATTTTTACGTAGCACGCTAAGTGCGAAATGCTTGTTCATTGCGCGCGCGATAAATGTTGCTATAATTATAACGGCATAAAAACGCACTGCACTGAATAAATGCGATTCGTCATATTTGACATTGATGATTCCATTTTTATCTATCTATAAATATAATAAAAATGAAGTGTCTGTATGTAATATCAAAATAAAAAAATGTTTACTGATTGCAATTTGCAATAAAAATGCAATTTTTAAAATTTTTGTCGGTCTGTCTGTTTGTTTTTGACAGGAATTTCATTGACACATAGCTGAAATTACAGCGGGTTTCTTAGGCTACTCTAAATTTGGTTAGGTATTAACCGCGGCTTCGTCTGCAATGCTATCTCCAAAACGATTGGACTGATTTTCACCAAACTTTCACCAGCAGATAGCGGACATCATTTCAAGTAATGTAGTCTATTTTAATTTAGACTACCTGTTAACCGTGGCTTCGCCCGCAGTACTATCTTCAAAACAGTTCAACCGATCTTCACGAAACTTTCACTGGCAGATCGCTGATCTTA